>CAMRHE010000867.1:112500-197500 GCA_947044405.1 Leptodactylus fallax | reverse complement strand
TATGGGATAGATAGATAGATAGATAGATAGATAGATAGATAGATAGATAGATATGAGATAGATAGATATGAGATAGATAGATAGATATGAGATAGATAGATATGAGATAGATAGATAGATATGAGATAGATAGATAGATAGATAGATATGAGATAGATAGATAGATATGAGATAGATAGATATGAGATAGATACATAGATATGAGATAAATGATAGCTAGATATGTACTCATATAATAGGCTATAATTGATATACTATTATGTATATATGTACTATATAAGCAGTATATACTGTATATAGCCTTTTGTATTTATTAGAACATACAGTATATATCATGGCCGCCCTTCTACCCACTTTAATATATACACATGAAAATATCAGCCTCAGCCTTCAGAGGAAGGTTCTCACTTTTCTGCCTAATGTGGCATTTAGACGACAGACCCTCCAAGTCCTTAATTATAAAGAGGCATTGATTGTATTTTCCAAAACACAGCAGGAAGTGAGCACCAGAACACACCCGTCCCCTGACAACAGAGCGCCATTAATAGTAATTGGCCTCTGTCATGCTTCATGAATAATGCTGTGTACTGTGCACGGCCTACAGCACCCTGCACATGTGGAGCCTGTGCACACTGAGCAGTCAGGCAAAGACTTATATGCCGTCACATCTACAGTCAGACCACAGGAAGAATCAACTGAATCAAATGGACACAGAAAAAACTGCAAATGTAAATACTATGTGGTATATACATTAGACACATGAAACTGTGTACATTGGTCTATCAATTTATCTATCTCATATCTATCTATCTATCTATCTATCTATCTATCTATCTATCTACTCTATCTATCTATCTATCTATCTATCTATCTGTCTCATATCTATCTATCTATCTATCTATCTATCTCATATCTGTCTATCTTATTGACATCATACTACAGTCATGGCCAAAAGTTTTGAGAATGATACAAATATTAATTTTTACAAAGTCTACTGCTTCAGTTTTCGGGGGGGGGGGGGGGGGGGGGGGGGGGGGGCGGGGGGTTCCAGTTTGCACCTCAGTCAACAATCTATCGCATCATCAAGAACTTCAAGGAGAGAGGTTCCATTGGTGCCAAAAAGACTCCAGGGCGCCCAAGAAAGACCAGCAAGCGGCAGGACCGTCTCTTAAAAGTGTTTCAGCTGCGGGATGGGGCTACCAGCAGTGCAGAGCTTGCTGAGGAATGGCAGCAGGCAGGTGTGAGTGCATCTGCACGCACGGTGAGGCGGAGACTCTTGGAGCAAGGCCTGGTCTCAAGGAGGGCAGCAAAGAAGCCACTTCTCTCCAGAAAAAACATCAGGGACAGACTGATATTCTGCAAAAGGTACAGGGAGTGGACTGCTGAGGACTGGGGTAAAGTCATTTTCTCTGATGAATCCCCTTTTCGATTGTTTGGAACATCTGGAAAACAGCTTATTCGGAGAAGAAGAGGTGAGCGCTACCACCAGTCTTGTCTCATGCCAACTGTAAAGCATCCTGAAACCATTCATGTGTGGGGTTGCTTCTCAGCCAAGGGAATCGGCTCTCTCACAGTCTTGCCTAAAAACACAGCCATGAATAAAGAATGGTACCAGAATGTCCTCCAAGAGCAACTTCTCCCAACCGTCCAAGAGCAGTTTGGCGCTCAACAATGCCTTTTCCAGCATGACGGAGCACCTTGCCATAAAGCAAAGGTGATAACTAAATGGCTCAGGGAACAAAACATAGAGATTTTGGGTCCATGGCCTGGAAACTCCCCAGATCTTAATCCCATTGAGAACTTGTGGTCAATCATCAAGAGACGGGTGGACAAACAAAAACCAACAAATTCAGACAAAATGAAAGCATTGATTCTGCAAGAATGGACTGCTATCAGTCAGGATTTGGTCCAGAAGTTGATTGAGAGCATGCCAGGGAGAATTGCAGAGGTCCTGAAGAAGAAGGGTCAACACTGCAAATATTGACTTGCTGCATTAACTCATTCTAACTGTCAATATAAGCTTCTGTTACTCATAATATGAATGCAATTCTATTTCTGTATGTGATAAAAACATCTGACAAACACACATAAAAACCAGAGGGCAGCAGATCATGTGAAATTTGTGTCATTCTCAAAACTTTTGGCCATGACTGTATATACAGTATATAAGAGAAACCCATAGTAGTGCTAGATACAGTAGCCGAGATCTCAAACTTGTTGTCTGTCTACTATATATCTTATTGACATCATACTATATATAGTTTATCAAAGAACCCCTGTCTACTTTCTACCTCCTATCTATCTATCTATCTATCTATCTATCTATCTTTTTTCAATGTTGGGGCACCCTTTTAAGTGAACCACTCTGTAGTGTTTGAAGACAACTTCAAGCAAACTCGTAGTTTTAACAATAGTAGTGATTTTCCATCTATGACATCATGAGATGACCACAAGGTGACATCTCATGATGACTCCAATGTAAGATCATCACACATTATCATCACAGTATTAAATAAACCCCAAGTGGAGAACTATTTTCCTATTGTTTTTCCATTGTGGAAGTTCATAAGGATGGTCAGCTGGTTGTAAAGATTAAATGAAGATCACTTGAGTTTGCCAATTTTGGTTGACAAACCGATCCTCTCCCCTCTAGGTGGTTGACTGTGAAAAGATGCAGCTCAGGTTGGATCTCAGCGTGCTTTATTATCTGTTCTCACGGTATCTGGTAGTAACTTATCTCTTTCTCTCTATTGAGATATTACAAGTTTTTTTAAAGACAAGTTGATCCAGGATCTTATACTGATTGATATTTTTCCATTGGCCTAAGAATTGGCATCAGCCTCATGGGGTTTTTTGCCTTCCTCTGGATCAGCACTGTAGGGTTATAGGCTGGACTTGATGGACTTGGGTCTTCATCCAACCTCATCTACTAAGTAACGAGGCTAACTGAGAATGCTTGTATGTTTGGATGAGCATGCATGTGTATAAGGGGGTCGAGATAACTAGCTGTCAGCCAAACTGCTATATAAGGTGTACGGTATGAGCGCCTTAACCCTACTATGCTGTAGAGTCACAGCCGATGGCTGAAAAACATAACATGACCAGAAGAAAATCCCTTGGGTTAGAAGCTTGCTGTGGTCCTCAAAGCCAAGAGCCCATGTGAAAATACCCCACCACCGAGAGTGTGTAGCATTACACCATTGTGTGCTTCTTCACAATCACCAGTGGTTTTAAGCAAGTTTCCATTGACAAGTGTCTGACTTCCACTCTGTTAGACTCAGACGTGTGACTGGCATGTAAATGTGATCAAATATCGTCCTATAGACAGGAACAGGCTGAATTTGCTAAAAAAACACAGTGTTATTTACCCTGCGAACCCTGTATGCAAAATACAGTGAAGTCATTTGTGAAATATCATTTGCCTAGTGGCACATACAACAATTCCAGGTTTTAGGTGCCAACATACATCAGGTGATTTGTAGTTAATTAACCCTTAAGGATGACACGGGTGGGCATAAGTTGGAAGGCTGTGGGATCCAAAAACTCTCTCTGGAAGTCTTCACTGATGAGGGAAGGCACATAAACAAATTCCAAGGGGCCCCAAAAGTTAAGAGTTTTTTATTATTTTAGTTGCACCCCTGTCATTATTTATATGACTAATGTACAAATTGCTCTCGTTTCACCTCTCAGAAAAAATGGGATTCTGTGATGACCATTTGATAATCCTTTGGAGCTTAGAAGTGATAGAGATGTATGCTTGTAGCTCCCTATTTTGAAGTCCAAGGGAGTTTCTGGCTTGGTTAGCTCTATAATTTCCACAGAACTCAGTGGATTGGTCTACAAACATGTGTGGCCACCTGTACTATGTGTGGCTGCAACTGGGGGTCAGGTACGGTATGTAGGTAGGTAGGACCCAGGCACATGTTGCTGATTTTGGTGGGACTGTTGAACCATCTAAAGTGTATGGTGTTTATCAGCTACCTGCACGGCATTTATAAGGGAAATAAAGGTTGGACATGTTGGATTTCAGAAAACCTGATGTCAGAAAGAAAAGCTGTTGGATAAAAAGGGTCTTAAGTGTATAGACACATTAAGACCTACCAGATTATCTTCTAGAGCAATCTTAACCATAAATGTGGGCTATACCCCATAGCAGGATTGTTTGAACATATTACACCCATTCTAATATGTCATATTTAGAACAGTAGAAACTATTGTATTCAAGAAAGGTTCTTCTACTGATCTTTGAAAGACCAACCACCCATTATGGTCAATACTATGTTCATTGGGCATAGAGCCTGTGAATCCCCAGTAGTTTTTGATTAAAAATATCTCTAGTTGAACTCTTCCTTCTGGTTTACTGTCAAGTGTTAAAATCAGCAATAAGCGCCGAAGGCTCTACGGTCATAGTTACATATTTACATAGTAGATGAGGTTGGATGAAGACATCAGTCCATCAAGTCCAACCTATAACCCTACAGTCCCCTACAGTGTCATCATACAGTCTTGGACCAATCCTCTATTTTTGAAAAGAAAATTGTATTCAGGAATGGTTTTTCTACTAGTCATACAAAAGGCTAACCACCATCATGGTCAATGCTATGCGTATTGGGCACTGGGCCCTTTAATCCCCAGTAGTTCACAAATATCTCGAGTTGAACTCTTCCTTCTGCTTTACTGTCAAGTGTTAAAACCAGTGCCGAAGAATCTACAATCATCATACAGTCTTGGACCAAGCTTCTATTTTTGAAAAGAAACTAATGAATTCAAGAATGGTTCTTCTACTGATCACTGAAAGGCAACCACCCATCTAGGTCAATACTATGGTCACTGGGCCCTTTAATCCTCAGTTGTTTTGGGATAAAAATATCTCAAGTTGAACTCTTCCTTCTGGTTTATTGACAAGTTTTAAATCAGCAATAAATGCCGAAGACTCTACAGTCGCCATACAGTCTTGGACCAATCTTCTATTTTTGAGAAGAAACTAATGTCTTCTAGAATGGTTCTTCTACTAGTCATTGAAAGGCAACCACCCATCATGGTCAATGCTATGGTTTTTTGGGCACTGGGCCCTTTAATCCCCAGTAGTTCACAAATATCTTGAGTTGAACTCTTCCTTCTGGTTTACTGTCAAGTTTCGAAATCAGCAATAAGCGCCGAAGACTCTACAGTCGTCGTTTGAACTTTAAGAAAAAAAAAAATCCCGATTGACATTATTCAGCATTTTCATGGATGCTAATCAGACACAATTTTTCTTAACTCTCAACATCTGATCTGGGAATCCCTGTATTGTTTTTTTCCTCTCTTTATTACATGATGATCATCACTTGCAGACACGCTCTACTTTTAACAAGTATGCAAGGTCATCAATGATTTTGGATGAATACATTTTGATTGTGAAGCATGTGATCATAATTAGGTGTCTATTATGCATTCATTCTATTCTGTGTTTATCATACATACATTCATCATCTCATTGTTCATTTGCATACTTCATATTTTGCATATACTGATAGATTGTAAGGCTCTTTTAAAGTTTTTGAAATAAAAAGTCATCTTGGCAAGTTGTCACATGTCCATACATTACTACTCATTGTGTCCGACTGTGATAAACACCAATATGACTCATAAAAGGAGATTATATGGGAGCCGTCCCCCTGTGGCTCTGCAGGCATTCTATGTGCCGCCATATAGTGCCACCTATATATATTACCATAAGGTACGCTCCAATCCCGTAATAAGGCATCTGATGAAGCATTGCAAGCTTACCAATGAATTTCAGCTTTTCCATAGACTCCATAGACTGCTATAGCCATTTCACATGGCCAGGTTCTGGTCAGGAAACATGGTCTATGTATTGGCTGGATGTTCTGCCCCCTAACTCGGCTCAACTGAAATGGCATGCTGAGTTTAGTTCAACTGTGCCAGGTTCAGGATGGTAAATCCAGTCAATATAAGGATCGAGTTTCCCGGCCTGAATTTGGCCACACAAAGCTGAGCTCAACTTGGGGCTATGAGGGAGTAAAAACACAGATGTGTGCATAAGGCCTTACCATGGAAATTTCAGTGGGACCTGCCAAATGTCTACCAGAGTTGGCTAAACAACACTAATCTGTCAATTTCAGTGAGAGCAGTCAACTGACTTAGGGGGTGTTCACACGTGGGAATTTGATGCTGATCTGGGGGCCAATTATTTTCAATGGCAGGCAGAGATTGAAGCAGGAAGCTGGACAAATGAGTGTCCTACTAGATCTTGTTGTGGATACCAAGGATGATTTAGCTGCAGAGTCTACGACTCGAGACTCTCCGATGATTAGACCCATTGATCTGTGCCTAATCAGAGGTGGAAATCCATGACACCACGGGGAGTCGGTGGCCAAAAAATGAAGAGGAATTCCATCAATGTGTATGGTGGTTTCCCAACTTTCTCCTGATGTCAAGCAAAAGAAGGATCACATAGATTGATTTCATGTCTGATTTTTTTGTTCTTTGGGTACATAAGCTGATACCACAGTTGTCTGGAGGGGACAGAGATACCTGGCAGTGCCTTTCTCCCAATCCACATTCTGAACACATGCATACTTGGCCAAGGGTCAGGAGGATGTATGGCCAGCCTAAACCTCAATGGCCTACCAGCAATATTGTATACATGAAATGTACTGTATATTATACTGTATGTTATACTGCATATTGTACTGTATAATGCTCTTATTTTCATTTTAGTTATGTCCCATGATGCATCATTTCATTTAGTTATGTCCCATGATGCATCATTTCATGGGCGGGGCTTCGTTATAGCATGGCTGCGAGTACTTCCCCTAGAGTATAATATATGGCTGCCATATTAATGTGTGGGAAAAAATGCATCATGGAAATGATAGTGCCCATGTGCTATAATGTATAACCCAAACTGTGACCATACTGAGTACAGGGGGCACATACTTATAAGCAGATGAGTTGCACATGTAATAGATAATCTATCACTAAAGAGAATTTCCATGTTTGTGTCGGCAAACAATAAAACTTCTAGATTTGTTGGAGGTCAATCCCAGGTCTCAGGGTGGGCAGTCAATCCTACACTCAGGTAGGAGGAGAAGCTAGCTACTTCCTCACTTATTAACATAACCATATTTCCCAACATTCATTGTATGTCAACTTGACTAAAGGGAAAATTTAGAGGGAGAGGGACGCCGTCTGGATGTCTGGGTGTCAAAAAATGAGCCCAGTAAGGAATACTATGGCTGACACTGATACATGACAGACAGATACTTCCTGTTTGATAATCTGTAAGCATCTGGACTGCAAAAGCAGAACTAACTAGAGAAAGAAGAAAGACAACCAATGTATACAAGGAGTCAGGAATGTATAAGGAGTCGGCAGTACTAATTTCTAAAGTCAATGGTAAGGGTACCTTTAAACTTTCTTCCCCTAAAAGGTTTATGGGGACTTAAAAGGAATGTCTCATGGGAAAATGACATATTGTTCACATCAAGTTTACTTTTTAAGCTAAAAAACTGTAGTAATTATTTTATTACTGTCTACAGTAAGTTTAGATAAATTTAGATAAATCTTAAACTGCTCCAGATTAACCAAAATGTCTGATAAATCTGGCGTATACTTACACTGTCTGGTCTAAATGTACACCACTTTTTTTTTTTTTTTGTGAACTATGCCAAAACTTGGTTCATTTTCTTTAAAAAAAAAAAAGAACACTGTAATTTCTATGTTTAAAAAAATTCAGAAATTTTGCAATTTGGCTTAAACGACTCTAAAGATGGGCGATCCTCTGTGATTCGTTTCATATATTGCAAGGTTTGTCCACCATTTTTGATGCTTTTATTATACTCTGTGGTCTCTGCAGACTCTGGAGTATAATAGTCCAGGGGAGGTGTGTAAACCTAATAACCACTGATACTTGCCTTCCCCCACCTCTCCTGGGCTCCTTCGCTCTGTCCAGTGCATATTCTCCAGGGTCATCCATCCTCTTTGGACTTCTTTAAGGCTAGGTTCACACCTGCACCTGTATTCCGTTTGGGCATTCCATCCCCTAATCTACTTGAAAAATGCAAGCAGGACTTTTCTCTCTGCATTTTTCCACATTTGTTGGGCGGAAACCGGTTGGAAACTTGGTGGACCCCATTATAGTCTATGGGGTCTGTGGGTAACCGCTTTTTTAAGCAGATTGGGTTTCCATTTTTCGCGGACCCAAAGAACCAAAACCCGAACGCAGGTGTAAACCTAGCAAAAGCCTCCTCTGTGACATCACTGGCCTTATCATAGGCTTCAGAGGTCAAATGCGGTGCGTAGCTGCCATGATGCTTTGATGCAAGTGTCACGCTAACAGAGCACCATGACACAACAAGCATCATGATGTCGGCATGCCTCACGTGACCGCTCAAGCCATAGATGGGGTCAGTCTCTGGTATTGCCAATTGGGAGTTTGCCGTCCACTTATTCACAGTACTTCTTGGTTCCCTCCTTCTCTGTAGTTAATATTCATAAAAAAATTAGATTAACAATTTCTAGTTTGATGGGGAAGAAACAATAAAGCAATCTCAGAATTTGATAGGAAGAGAACTGAGATTTGCATGTACTACATCGATATGCAAAAGAATAAGCTATAAACTATTATTCAGTATTTGATGATGAAATATCCAAGGAAAGTTCTGTACATGATTTGCATGGAAGTGAAACATGTCTAAAAGAGCAAATAAACAAGTCCGATGTATGCAAAATATAATAACAAGACCCAAGACTGAACACTGAAATGTACACCTTGTGTTTCCATAGAAAGCGTCTGATTTACATGTCACAGCTGTGCAAGATCTGCTATCTGGGGAAGCAAACCCCATGGGCTGGGGAGTTACAGGGAGGACAAAAAAAATTAGGACATGCATGTTACCATAACCCTTAGGAGACACAGAAATTTTTCATTTTTGTGTTTTTGTTTTTTACTCCTTACATTCCAAAAGCCATAACTTTCCCATTTTTCAGTTTACGTAGTCATATGAGGGCTTGATTTTTGCGTGACAAGTTGTACTTCAAAGTGGTACCATTTATTATTTTGTACAATGTACTGGGAAGTGGGAAAAAAATTCAGAATGAGGTGGAATTGAGAAAAAAATGAAGTACCGCTGTTTTCATATGCCTTTTTTTTTTTACGGTTTCCACTCTGCGGTAAAAATGTTATGTGAGCTTTATTCTGCAGGTCAGTACAATCACAGTGATACCAAACTTATACAGCTTTTTCACATGTTTTAATAACTTTACAAAAATTCAAAATTTTGAAGAAAAAAAAAAATTCTTTAAATCACCATATTCTGAACCCCGTAACTTTTTGGTCTTTTTTTGTGGGACGATATGTAGTTCTTATTGATACCATGTTGGGGGATGTATGATGTTTTGATCGCTTTCTATTCCATTTTATTAGGGACGTAATTTGTCGAAAAAACGCCAAATCAGCCATTTTGATTTTTTTTTTCCTGCTACGGCGTTTACCGTATGGGACAAATGTTTTTATATTTTAATAGTTTGGGTATTTTCGGACTTGGGGATACCTAATGTGTTTATGTTTACTTTCATTTATTTATATTTATATGTGATCTAGGGAAAGGGGGGTGATTTAAACTTTTAGGGGTTTTTTTAATATTTTTATATTTTTAACAAACTTTTTTCTTTTGTTTTTTACTTTTTTTTTTAGCCCCCCTAGGGGGCTTGAACATGTGATCTTTAGATTTTCTATGTAACTATTGAAGCCTGCTACACGCAGGCTTCAGTAGTTACAATACAATGGCAGGGCTGGGAGCCTTCAGAAGGCTCCAGGCTGCCATGGTAAACGGGACGCCTCCCGCGATCGTGCCACGGGGAGGCCGTCCTGTTACCAAGAAGCAAATAGAAAGTGAAAGTAACCACTCAGATGCTGTGGTCGCACTTCACCACGGCATCTGAGTGGTTAAATGCCCGTGATCAGAGTCACTTCTGATCACGGGCAATGCTGCCAGGTCCCTGCTGTATGAAACAGCTCAAACCCGGCAGCTAGTGTGCTTGCTCTGTTTCAGAGCGGCCGCCATGTTTAGTCACGTGCACCAGGACGTAACTGTACGTCCTGGTGCGCCTAAGGGTTAAAATATCTTAAAGAATAAAAAAATGTTTTAAATTTTTTTTTTCATTGGATAATACTAGAAGAACTGTATTTAAAAACAGATAGAGATGTAATATAGACAGACCATATGGCTACCTAGGCATTGGAAGATATGGGCCTATTTTTGTTGGTAATAATATTGGTAGTTATAATACTGGTAATATAGATAAGTAAGTATAATACTGCCCCATGCAAAAGACTATACCTACTATAATACTGCCCCTATGCACAAGAATATAACTACTATAATACTGCCCCTATTTACAAGAATATAACTACTATAATACTGCTCCTTTGTACAAGAATATAACTACTATATTACTACTCCTATGTACAAGAATATAACTACTATAATACTGCTCCTATGTACAAGAATATAACTACTATAATACTGCTCCTATGTACAAGAATATAACTACTATAATACTACCTCCTATGTACAAGAATATAACTACTATAATACTGCTCCTATGTACAAGAATATAACTACTATAATACTACCTCCTTTGTACAAGAATATAACTACTATAATACTGCTCCTATGTACAAGAATATAACTACTATAATACTGCTCCTATGTACAAGAATATAACTACTATAATACTACCTCCTATGTACAAGAATATAACTACTATAATACTGCTCCTATGTACAAGAATATAACTACTATAATACTACCTCCTATGTACAAGAATATAACTACTATAATACTGCTCCTATGTACAAGAATATAACTACTATAATACTGCTCCTATGTACAAGAATATAACTACTATAATACTGCTCCTATGTACAAGAATATAACTACTATAATACTGCCTCCTATGTACAAGAATATAACTACTATAATACTGCTCCTATGTACAAGAATATAACTACTATAATAGTGCTCCTATGTACAAGAATATAACTACTATAATACTGCTCCTATGTACAAGAATATAACTACTATAATACTGCTCCTATGTACAAGAATATAACTACTATAATACTGCTCCTATGTACAAGAATATAACTACTATAATACTGCTCCTATGAACAAGAATATAACTACTATAATACTGCTCCTATGTACAAGAATATAACTACTATAATACTGCTCCTATGTACAAGAATATAACTACTATAATACTGCTCCTATGTACAAGAATATAACTACTATAATACTGCTCCTATGTACAAGAATATAACTACTATAATACTGCTCCTATGTACAAGAATATAACTACTATAATACTACCTCCTTTGTACAAGAATATAACTACTATAATACTGCTCCTATGTACAAGAATATAACTACTATAATACTGCTCCTATGTACAAGAATATAACTACTATAATACTGCTCCTTTGTACAAGAATATAACTACTATAATACTACTCCTATGTACAAGAATATAACTACTATAATAATACTCCTTTGTACAAGAATATAACTTCTATAATACTGCTCCCATGTACAAGAATATAACTACTATAATACTACCTCTTTTGTACAAGAATATAACTACTATAATACTACCTCCTTTGTACAAGAATATAACTACTATAATACTGCCTCCTATGTACAAGAATATAACTACTATAATACTACTTCTATGTACAAGAATATAACTACTATAATACTGCTCCTATGTACAAGAATATAACTACTATAATACTGCTCCTATGTACAAGAATATAACTACTATAATACTACCTCCTTTGTACAAGAATATAACTACTATAATACTGCTCCTATGTACAAGAATATAACTACTATAATACTGCTCCTATGTACAAGAATATAACTACTATAATACTGCTCCTATGTACAAGAATATAACTACTATAATACTGCTCCTATGTACAAGAATATAACTACTATAATAGTGCTCCTATGTACAAGAATATAACTACTATAATACTGCTCCTATGTACAAGAATATAACTACTATAATACTGCTCCTATGTACAAGAATATAACTACTATAATACTGCTCCTATGTACAAGAATATAACTACTATAATACTGCTCCTATGTACAAGAATATAACTACTATAATACTGCTCCTATGTACAAGAATATAACTACTATAATACTGCTCCTATGTACAAGAATATAACTACTATAATACTGCTCCTATGTACAAGAATATAACTACTATAATACTGCTCCTATGTACAAGAATATAACTACTATAATACTACCTCCTTTGTACAAGAATATAACTACTATAATACTGCTCCTATGTACAAGAATATAACTACTATAATACTGCTCCTATGTACAAGAATATAACTACTATAATACTGCTCCTTTGTACAAGAATATAACTACTATAATACTACTCCTATGTACAAGAATATAACTACTATAATAATACTCCTTTGTACAAGAATATAACTTCTATAATACTGCTCCCATGTACAAGAATATAACTACTATAATACTACCTCTTTTGTACAAGAATATAACTACTATAATACTACCTCCTTTGTACAAGAATATAACTACTATAATACTGCCTCCTATGTACAAGAATATAACTACTATAATACTACTTCTATGTACAAGAATATAACTACTATAATACTGCTCCTATGTACAAGAATATAACTACTATAATACTGCTCCTATGTACAAGAATATAACTACTATAATACTACCTCCTTTGTACAAGAATATAACTACTATAATACTGCTCCTATGTACAAGAATATAACTACTATAATACTACTCCTATGTACAAGAATATAACTACTATAATACTGCTCCTATGTACAAGAATATAACTACTATAATACTGCTCCTATGTACAAGAATATAACTGCTATAATACTACCTCCTTTGTACAAGAATATAACTACTATAATACTGCTCCTATGTACAAGAATATAACTACTATAACACTGCTCCTATGTACAAGAATATAACTACTATAATACTGCCTCCTATGTACAAGAATATAACTACTATAATACTGCTCCTATGTACAAGAATATAACTACTATAATACTGCTCCTATGTACAAGAATATAACTACTATAATACTGCTTCTATGTACAAGAATATAACTACTATAATTCTGATCCTATGTACAAGAATATAACTACTATAATACTGCTCCTATGTACAAGAATATAACTACTATAATACTGCTTCTATGTACAAGAATATAACTACTATAATTCTGCTTCTATGTACAAGAATATAACTGCTATAATACTACCTCCTATGTACAAGAATATAACTACTATAATTCTGCTCCTATGTACAAGAATATAACTACTATAATACTACCTCCTATGTACAAGAATATAACTACTATAATACTACCTCCTATGTACAAGAATACAACTACTATAATACGACCTCCTATGTACAAGAATATAATTACTATAATACTGCTCCTATGTACAAGAATATAACTACTATAATACTGCTCTTATGTACAAGAATATAACTACTATAATACTACTCCTATGTACAAGAATATAACTACTATAATACTACCTCCTATGTATAAGAATATAACTACTATAATACTGCTCCTATGTACAAGAATATAACTACTATAATACTACCTCCTATGTATAAGAATATAACTACTATAATACTGCTCCTATGTACAAGAATATAACTACTATAATACTGCTCCTATGTACAAGAATATAACTACTATAATACTGCTCCTATGTACAAGAATATAACTACTATAATACTACCTCCTATGTACAAGAATATAACTACTATAATACTGCCCCCTATGTACAAGAATATAACTACTATAATACTGCTCCTATGTACAAGAATATAACTACTATAATACTGCTCCTATGTACAAGAATATAACTACTATAATACTACACCTATGTACAAGAATATAACTACTATAATACTGCCCCTATGTAAAAGTATATAACTACTATAATGCTGCCACTGTACTAGCTCCATTGATCCTGGTTATTCTTGGTGATGTCTGATGATTTGCTCTTAGTACTATATATAGAGTATAGTAGAAGATGTTACTTACAATAATTGGAATACTTTCATTAGATTTGTTCGTCTTCTGCAGACTTTACTACATTTCAATTAACACGCCGTCTATTCCGCTATAATACGCATTTTACACATTGTCACAGAAGTTTAACAGATTAAATGGCTTTTTCCTCTTTGCTCTCAAATAAATAACATAAAATTCTTCTTATTGATTTTGAATTAATTTATATTCCAGTTCTTCCAGTTGTTTCACGTTGGCCCCCCGCTGCTTTTACACGTCTCCCCCCTCGGATCAGACTCGGCCCTGCTACAGTGATTATACCCTGATTATTTATTCTCTAATTAGAAACAATGGGGCGATAATTGTAAATTAAGTGAAGGAAATATATTAAAACCTATCGACTCTACTCATCAATTTTTTACAAGTAGAATTTTTTTCTTTATTATTTCAGATTCTAAATGTAGATTTAGATTACGGAGAATATTTGTTTAATTGATTTTTATAAGTTATATATTTTTACATTGAATATCCACTCAAGGATTCATGTAGTGACCGCTGCGTGGCTGTAATCTGTGCCAACAAGTGGCTTTACCATATATCTCTGCTGTTGCCATTTTGCTACCGTGACCACTACTCCTAGCTGGAGATATCAGTTCTCCTGGCAGACTGTCTCTGTATCTCCTGCTGCAGCAGCCATTGCAGCTGACGTTTCTTGCCTGCATCCCAAGTACACCCTTTAGAAGGGCATGTGCCCAATCTGCTCAGTAGCACCAAATCTGATACCTTTATAATTTAGCTCCTTCCTTAATGAAGGAACTATGAATATCCCTGCGAACTTGAGGACCTGCCCTTCTGGTCATGTGGTCATAGGTCCTACACACATAATGGTAATGTACAAAATAGCTACGTATCACTGTATATCACTCTCCTGCTGCAGCAACCATTGATATTCTCACCAAAAAGCATTGTTCTTCGTATTGACCCTAAAGCCTGACCAGTTTATCTGGTAAAAAACATCTTAACCTATGGTTAGCACCATAGCCCCCACATGTAATGGTAACCATGGACCATACTGAGTTATAAAGAGGTACCATTGCCCAGACAATTGCCCAGCTCATACAGAGGTTTGTGCTCAGCTCCAATGGATCCCGCTTCTCAGGCATGCACTCAGGTTCATTAGGCTAACTTTTGGGTAAAGTCACGGCTCCAATCCAGACCGACATTTAAACATACTGCACTGAGAGGGACTTCAATGGTTGTAATGGAGTTCCGGATGGAGGACCCAAAAGGTGCATGAAAGGATGACTTTATAGGATGATTGTGTGACTACAGTGCATCAGGCCGTATTATGTGAAGGCCATACAATGAGTGACAAGAGAAGAACACCACCCACTGCACCCGTTCAGAAGTATGATCACATCGTCCTCTTTCCAGAAAACGCTAGATGTAAGCAAGTGTGATGATTCAGCAGCAAATACTTAAAGTGGCAGTAGCATAAAACACAGTGCAGCCGTAAGTCATCAACAGTAAAGCAACATATACAGAAATATACCATACATAGTGAAATACTTCAGAGTATTCATATATAGACAGAACATATATACATCAACAGTATACAAGGCACACTTGACCCATCATGAGTGAAGACCCATCTCAGTCTCCCACCTAATGCCAAACTTGTGGACGATGGTGGCTTCCACCACCATACAGAGGTATCCAAAGACATGCACTGGGATCTATATGTCACCTCCATGCACATCCTTTTGCTTCTGTACTTTCACCTTTCTTCTAGATCTAGAGGATAATATGAGGCATCAATATGCAATATCCATCAGAATAAACCTCCATGTGCCATATGACAAGAGTCCTAAGACCGAGCAATGATGTTTTTTGCTAGACATAGGTGTTGGTGTGAACCATAGGGATGGCTTGAAACTTGGGGATACATCTTGATGTGGTGTCTTCAGCCTACCCCATAGGGGCATAACTAGGCAGGAGCTGGAGGGACATGTGTCCCAGGTGGTTGGTGCTGGTGAATGGATGACTGGGAGGCGTAGCTGCTGGGCCCAGTGCAAAATCTGTAATGGGTCCCTACCTGCTTTGTGCCATTTAGAATAAGGGTATATTTGATGTGGCAGAGGGATATCTGGGGTATTCAATACAGGAGTAGCACCGTGAACTGCACTTTTACCCCAGGCGTAGAAAAGCCATGTTACAGCTCTGTACCCTTTTACTGTCCCATGCTGAGTGGTTCCAGCTATTAATAAGGACCAAAAAGAAGCAGAGTTGTGTGCACATTTACATAAGAAGAGGCATTTCTAAACCATGACGGGGTCATTCCTAGGAATTTAAGGGTTCAATATGGGGTCTAACCCTTGGAAAGTATGGAAAGATGTCACATGGGTACAAATGTTACAAAACTATAAAAAACTTCATCAAAAATATCCAGAGGACCTGTATGAGTCTCTTACCTACTGTTGAACTTTTCAGGATGCTTTTCTCTCATCATGTGGAACCTGTGAGCAATGGATGCATCCTGTAGGAAGAAAAATACATCTGTCGTTACTTATAAAGACTTAAAGAACGTAAGACTCGAAGGTTGAGATGTGGTAATTCACATATATATCCTCGACTACTACTGGAAGGAATGGAGAATGATTTAAGGAGGTGTCCATCTTCTCAACCTTTTTTTGCATGAGCCCCTTTTGCATGCAGACATTATAGGACTCCACTGACTGAAAGTTCCCTCCATGTATATCATGGAAGAGAAGGTCCTCAGCTCATGGTGCAATTCTACAACCCAGAATGAGGATCCTGTGGCTCCTGTCCTGGAGGACTCAAACGGTCCATGTATTACGTGGACACCATTCACCTGAATGGCCACAATGCAGTACTGCATTTCCCAAGCAGTTTCTCACAGTTCAGACCCTTGGTAGGAGTCGCATATAAGGTTTAATTGTACAGATCAGAGAACTGGTTTGTAACAAACCATGTTTGTTATGGATTTTCCAAAAAATTGGGGTTCAAAAAGTATAATAGTCAGAGGCTAGAGATGGTGCATAAAATTAATTTAAAAAAAACACTTATACTCACCTTTCCTGGGCTCCACTATCTATGGTGTTCTTTTCCGGTCGTCCTTGGTTGGTCCATTTCTCTCTCTGACTTAATCGGCCTGGATGACCACTGATTGGGCCACAGCAGTCACGTGGGGGGCATTGACGTCATGACACTTTGACATTGTATATCACTGGGCATCAGCAGTGACCTGAGCGATGATGTCAGACAGTGAGGTGGGACGCACCATGGACACCCGGGAAAGAAGATTGGACGCCATGGTGGAGCCCAAGAAAGGTAAGCGTGTTTTTTTTATTTTTACACACCCTCCCTGTCCTCTGATTATTTTACTCTGGGACCTGAAGAAACCCCAGAGTATAACAATGACTCATAGGTGGTATAGGAGATGACAATGCAAAGTCCAAGGAGCGGCCTACCGAGATACAGGTCATGTTCTATGAATTCCGTCGTCGTATGTTTTATGGTGATATTAACCATATGCAGACAGTGATGTATCTACCTATGTCCGGCCATACCCAATGCTACGATCCCACCTTCCATTAAACTGTATAATTACTACGGGGCGACCATCGATATCTACTACTGAGGTGAAACACTTTTACTCAAGACAAATAGCCTGAAAATATCCATCCAAAAGCATCAGCGTCAATTGCAACTAAAAATCCATATCGCTATTCCCTGCACAGTCGTATCATCCTAGACAAAGGAAGTTTTTCATTCATACATTATTCGTTATTAATACACTGTCTCCGAAACAGGAAGCGTTTTGCGCTGGAGATTTGTGAGCAAATTACATAGATTATTAAGGACATCTACAATGTGGATTTGGCTTATTCACTGTACTGTAGAGATGACAACATTATTTTGACATTAGTCTCACTGTGCATTATGTCGTATTTCTACAAAGCGACGCTTAGACGTACAGTACAAGTGAAGCATATAAAAATGAGATACAAATGTACATATATATATATATATATATATCAAAAAGAAACATAAGGCGGTGTATAAGTGGCTTGGAGGAATACAATTGTGTTATCTGTAAGGCAGTACAGTGTAGGAGGATTTACAGCAGCTCATGGGGACCCCTGCGAAGTAGCTGAGACTCTGTGTGCCGCCATATAATGCTCCATTACATACCGCATGTGGGAGTCGCTTCTGTATAGAGCATGTGATGGAGAGTGCCGAAATTTGCAAATATGAAAAAATATGTATTGGGCATTAGAAACAGACTCATTGGGGAGATTTATGAAGACTGGTGTTCTCAGCTCCAGTCTTCATAACCCCATCACCGGCGGAGGGGGCGTCTCATTTATGACATGTTGCACCCTCCTCTGGCCCGTGTGACTAGAGGAAAATCTACACCAGATTTACAGCATCATTTATGGCAGAGTTCTGGCATAAATGATAAGGAATCTGGTGGGGCTGATGTTCCACCCCCTGCAAAAAAGAAATAGTCATAAAACACAATTTTAGCAAAAAATCTGCAATTTTTTTATGCCTTGTACGATAGGAAACTGCCATATAAGGCATAATAAATCTGCCCCATTGACTTCTAGAAGAGTCTGTGTGGCTGTCAAAAGGGAGAAGTAGAGCACACGTCAGTTTTTTTGACAGACCATTTTCACAGTCCGTTAAAAACACGGCCATATGAATACGTCCATAGACTTTCATGGTTTTTAAAATGGCCGTGTAAAAAAAACGGACACCTCATATCATACGGACAGCTTGTGGTCATTTTTCACTGTCATATGAATAAAGCCTTAGGGATAATTCACACATTACCTTTATACAGATGTGTGCTGTCTGTGCTTATCATGGATTACAGCGAACCCATCGATTTTAATGGGCAAATGGAGATTTTTTTTTTCCCATGAACCAATGGTCAGTGAAAAAAGAATGGATAATGCTCTATTTTGGTCCATTGGATGCCCCCTAAAGTCTATGAGTCTATGAAGATCACTTACAGTATACAACACCATCCCTTTTTTCAAGGGTCCACAGACTTGTATAGTATAGAAAACTTTTTTAAAAAGTTGACCCGTATTTTCACAAATGTATTACAATGGCGCAACCACATACATCACACAACCCAAAATGAGCAGGATCATCTATTGATGGGATTAACAAGAACATCGGACATATCTTAAAAGTTGGCGTATGAAAAAGTCCTTACCCAGGAGCCCCTTTTACACAATTTCCTCTTCCTGGTGTGATATTTGCTTTTGCTTTGGTGCACTTTCCTTCTGTGCTTGTTTTTTGTACAACCAGTCTGATGTTTCCCCACTATTACTCTTCCCCTTTATGCTCTAGTTTCATAGACATGCTGCAGCTGCATCCCCCTCCTCTCCTCTCCTACCTCTTTACTGTTTAATGTACAGTTGGGACTTGATTTTTTGAGGGTTAGGTAAGTTTCTGAACACTTCCAGAGAATCCTGAAGCACAGAGAGGCCGCAAGACGACATATTACCCTAATAAGATATGGTCCAAACTTTCATCCGTCCCCATGTACTTGCACTCTTCCCTCCCTCTCATCTTCTACTGTACTTTGTCTTGGTCTGTCAGCTTAATTCAGCCTCTCTCTACTTGATTTTGTAAAAGCGACGACAACACTGCTAGAACTTTTGTCGCTACACAATTGTTACATTTATGACTAGTATAGTGAAAATGATGTCATGCCCTTAGAATGGGGACCAGCTGGTGTGGCATGCTGCCTTTCAAAGGATAATGAAGTCCCACAGCTGCTGGTTCAATCAGCTGGAGCCATCACTGAATGCACGTTACCTACTAACTATCTGCTTCACAGAATCCATTATAATGAGTTCTAGTCTTTAAAATGAAGAAATGTATCGTTCAGTGATGTCAAGAGAAAGAAACATCTGCACCATCCTTCAACTTTACATTTGGAACGCAAATAAAAATCTGTAAAAGATGTGGAAGACGGAGTTTGTGGGAATCTGTGACCTGCAGACAGAGGAGTAATGTGAAGCTCCGAGACCCCAAGGCAAAATCTTTGAGGATCCACAACAAATACATATTGTGGATCCTCTGGATATTTTCAGGCATCAAGTTCCGACCTCAAACTCAACAGTGGTGAAGATTTGCTAAGAGTAAGGCTGGGTTCACACCAGCACTTGTACTCCGTTCGGGGATTCCGTCCCTGAACCCGCTTAAAAAATACAGAGAAAAAAAAATTCACTTAAAAAAATGCGCTTAAAAAATTCCACCTTTTCATTATAGTCTATGGGGTTCGCAGGTTTCTGTGGTTAACTGCTTTTTTAAGCGGAAACCCGAAAGCAGGTGTGAACCTAGCGTAAGGCTTCACTTCGGGTTAAGTTCATCCCGGACAGAATGAAAAGACAATAAAATAATCAAAAGGATTGATTCCATTCATTGACAGCAAGTTGAAGTTAGCTCCATAATTTCCTGCCTGCCATACAGTAGCTGCTCAGGGAAATCTTTGGCAGGATCCCACATGTAAAATATTATTTACTAAGGCTGGGTTCACATCTGCACCAGACTCAGAACCCGCTGAAGCTCAGTATTGAAACAACGGACACCTAGAAGACACCATGATAGTCAATGGGGTCCGCCGGAGTCCATGTGAAACTGCTGTTTTAGCGGTGTGGCTGTCCATCGCTTAGGTGCTCCGGCGAACCAGAATAACGGAGACCACGGCGCTAGTGTTCACCTAGCATAGGATAGTTAATGTTTTAATTTTCATCATTTTAAGATCTCTGTTGCTGTCACAGATGAAAAAACATTTAGAACCATTTTTATTTACTGACATAGCTGCAGCGGGAGATATTCTGCTCTGTCCCACTGACAGATACTGGCTTCAGAAACCTCATGTAACATATTCTTTTACCTCACAGGATATGATGCCATATCAGACTAGCTTTATATGTCCAGGCACCATCTGCACGTTACAGGACACGACTGGTGACGGCTCCTACAGCTTTATATATGTGTAATGACAGTAACCTCTATTACAGAATTATCTGACCATTGTATAAGCAATGCTACCTCCGATGCCGCCCCTGCTACCTCCTGTGTCACCCCCTCTACCTCATAGATTGTCAGCCCCAGCTCTTGTGTCACCTCCTCTACCTCATAGATTGTAAGCTCTTGTGTCCCCCCTCTACCTCATGATTGGCCTGTCACCTCCTCTACCTCATAGATTGTAAGCTCTTGTGTCACCTCCTCTACCTCATAGATTGTAAGCTCTTGTGTCACCTCTACCTCATAGAGTGTAAGCTCTTGTGTCACCTCCTCTACCTCATAGATTGTAAGCTCTTGTGTCACCTCCTCTACCTCATAGATTGTAAGCTCTTGTGTCACCTCCTCTACCTCATAGATTGTAAGCTCTTGTGTCACCTCTACCTCATAGATTGTAAGCTCTTGTGTCACCTCTACCTCATAGATTGTAAGCTCTTGTGTCACCTCTACCTCATAGATTGTAAGCTCTTGTGTCACATCCTCTACCTCATAGATTGTAAGCTCTTGTGTCACCTCTACCTCATAGATTGTAAGCTCTTGTGTCACCTCCTCTACCTCATAGATTGTAAACTCTTGTGTCACCTCTACCTCATAGATTGTAAGCTCTTGTGTCACCTCTACCTCATAGATTGTAAGCTCTTGTGTCACCCCCTCTACCTCATAGATTGTAAGCTCTTGTGTCACCTCCTCTACCTCATAGATTGTAAGCTCTTGTGTCACCTCCTCTACCTCATAGATTGTAAGCTCTTGTGTCACCTCCTCTACCTCATAGATTGTAAGCTCTTGTGTCACCTCTACCTCATAGATTGTAAGCTCTTGTGTCACCCCCTCTACCTCATAGATTGTAAGCTCTTGTGTCACCCCCTCTACCTCATAGATTGTAAGCTCTTGTGTCACCTCCTCTACCTCATAGATTGTAAGCTCCTGTGTCACCTCCTCTACCTCATAGATTGTCAGCTCTTGTGTCACCTCTACCTCATAGATTGTAAGCTCTTGTGTCACCTCTACCTCATAGATTGTCAGCTCTTGTGTCACCTCCTCTACCTCAAGTTGTACCCTCTAGTTGTGCTCTTGTGTCACCTCCTCTACCTCATAGATTGTAAGCTCCTGTGTCACCTTCTCTACCTCATAGATTGTCAGCTCTTGTGTCACCTCTACCTCATAGATTGTAAGCTCTTGTGTCACCTCTACCTCATAGATTGTCAGCTCTTGTGTCACCTCCTCTACCTCATAGATTGTAAGCTCTTGTGTCACCTCCTCTACCTCATAGATTGTAAGCTCTTGTGTCACCTCCTCTACCTCATAGATTGTAAGCTCTTGAGAGCAGGGCCCTCAGTCCCAGTGTGTGAATTGACTATTTCTTTGTAATGTATCTTTTTTTGTCTGTACTTGAACCCTACAAATTGTACAGTGCTGTGGAATATGTTGGCGCTATATAAATAAAATGTATTATTATTATTATTTATTATTCTTTTATAATATACTGCAATTCATCTTTTCGTTCCTCTGCATTTTCAAGATCTCTACTTGCTGTCACAGATAAAAAAAAACAGCACCATTGGTTATATT
This sequence comes from Leptodactylus fallax, assembly GCA_947044405.1. Taxonomy (NCBI): domain Eukaryota; kingdom Metazoa; phylum Chordata; class Amphibia; order Anura; family Leptodactylidae; genus Leptodactylus; species Leptodactylus fallax. Next base: position 174,733 of record CAMRHE010000867.1, on the reverse strand, counting down.
GGAGATATTCTGCAGTGCCCCAGTGACAGATACCAGTAACCGGAAACCACATATAAAATATTATTTTCTAACATACTTTATATTTTAATCCTTCACCATATTCAAGATCTCTACTTGCTGTCACAGATGAAAAAAACATTTAGCACCAATGTTACTGCCAGACATAGCTGCACAGGGAGATATTCTGCAGTGCCCCAGTGACTAATACCAGCACCATCAGCCTCAAGTAAAATATTATTTTCTATTATATTTTATGTATTTTTAAGATTCCCATTTGTTGTCACAGATGAAACAAATATATAGCACCATCTTGATTGCCTGATATAGCTGCAGCGGGAGATGTTCTCCAGTACCCCACGGACAGATACCTGCACCATAAACCACATGTAAAATATTCTTCTCTGTATTGTCAAGATCTCTCCATGCTGTCACAGATGAAAAAAATATGTATTTTTTTGTATTTTCTGAGGTTGTGGATACTTACAGACCTAAGACTTCTAATGTTTTGCTACAGCTGTATCCAGTCTATACTGTTACCTAAACATACTAGACCCCAGACTTCTGCACTGACACCATTGTGGTAATCTACTGTATGGGAGCAGGACAAGGACCTGTACGAGCAATCAAAAGGCAAACTCATTTTTGGACAATGTTTCTAGATGGCTTATGGAATCTAAAAGAAAAGAGTAGTCAGGATGTTCACTGAAACTTTGTTACCCAAGGAACTGTTTACATATAGAGGCATCATAAGATATGGATTCCCAGGAAAACTGGTTTCCCTATCTGGAGACAATGATCCGGCAACTACTATTGGACAGAGAGAGTAGCAGATATCTGGGAACACAGCTATAGTGGTGATACCAGAAGGAATGGACGTTTCCTCCATGAGATGTCCTAAAAAGTGGCCTGAGATCTGTTTGCTGATCCAATGGTATGACTTTAGCAATGGAGACCACTTCACAAAGACAGGACTATTGCCTTTACTGTGGGGCAGTATTTATGATTTCAGAAACCTACATACAATGAAGGTCTATGACAAAGCACTGTAGACCTGTAAAAGGGTGATTACTATATATAAGATCTGGCACAAGCCCTGCGGGGTTTGTAGAAAGAAAGCATAGACCTTGTGTTGGAGATACTTTCCACTGGTCATCTACCTGATTACCTGAGCAGCAATGTCTCCTGTCACTTGTATGTGAACACAGCCATACGGTTAAACAAAGAAAAATAAATGGTCACAATGGTTAAACATGGTCAAGTAAATAGTCATAATGGTCAAAACATGTTCATAATGGTTATAAATGGATGCAATGATCAACAATGGTCAAATAAATGGTCACAACAGTCAATAATGGTCAGATAAATGGGCAATATGGTCAAAAATGGTTAAATAAATTGTCACAATGTTGAAATAAATAATCTAAATGGACCAATAGTCACAGTGGTCATAATGGTTAATGATGGTTATAAAAGGGTTACAGTGGTCAGCATTGGTCAAATAAATGATTGTAATGATCAACAACAGTCAAATGTTCAAAATGGTCCTTAAGACCAAATAAATGGTCACAATGGTCAAAAAATGGACACAATGGCCCTCAATGGTCAAATAAATGGTCATAATGGTCAAATAAATGGTCAGAATGGTTTATAACCATCAAATGTTCAGAATGGTCAAATAAAGGGTCAAATAAATGGTGCCTGAGCATATGGTCCTGTGTTATGTTGCAATGCAATGCAGCGCCACCTGTTGGTTGTAATGGTATTTTCCAGTTAGTATTAATTTCATAGGATTGCAAAGAACCAACTAATAAAATTCCTGCTGATTCTGTGGGATCTTATTGTACTACCACTTAGGTGGACCTGCAGGTTCTTTGCAGGCTTCATTAGGACAAGTTCTTAGAAGATGTCCATATAGGAAGTCTTAAAGATTTATGTCAAGAATACAATCCCCTTCTTGGTGCTGCGTACGGTCACACTGAACGACTCTATATGCTGCTCTGCTTGTCAATCCAAGAGTTACTGTAATAGAAAATCAACCAAATCTATGTACAGGTTGTCTGTCTCCACTTGACATGAAATAACATGAGACAGATAATAAACTATGTCTATTGTGCGGCAAATAGGAGAATGGACAGAGTAGAGGGGGCCGTCGGCTCCTATCTGACGACGTATTCTATAGTTTTCTGCTGACCTTTCTACCAATGCACTAATGCATGTAGCAAAAAAAGCAATAACTTCAGACTAATGCATGTGCATAGGATTTTGCCCGATCCATTAACTGGAGTTGGTCAGTAGTTTGTTTCTTTTTATTTTACGATATTCGCTTTTTTAAAGTACTTTTTATTGATTTCTATACACATATACCTGTGTGTATGGTGTGCAGGGGGTGGAATAATAGAAACGTCGCTCAGTGTGAGATGAAGGAACCAGAACACTGGAGGAATCTTAAGTTTATTGAATTGAGTAGTGAAGATTACAGACAGTCCAATGCATTTTTAGTCCAATTGGTCTTTCCTTAAAGGGGTATTCTCATCATGATGGCATATCGGTAGCAATCGCTTTCTGATCAGTGTGACTCCAACCACCTAGGATCTTGAGATGGAAGAGGATGCAGTGATGGTTTAGTGTTGGAAATTCCATGTATTTTCCTTGCCCACCCACCCCATGTCCTCAAGTAACTTCTGCACAGTTCTATGCTAGTGAATAGTGTGAGCTGTAGTTCCCTGTACAGCCAGTAGATAGGGTTATCAGTCACTTCCTAAAATGGGGATACCACTTTAATTTTGAAACTCTTCAAAGACCGATATGCCAATACTGTAATGTGCAGGTAATGGGCAGAGAAATGTTAACCAAACTGGAGTTTCGACTTTCTTTGTTGTAACTTGTTGAATTCTTTTGGATTGTTGAACAAATTAGAACAATTTTGGAAACAGAGATTGGTAACAAAGACATTTTACATTGGCCGGGGAAGATTCCCTCTCCCTCACACAAGGTTCATTGAGATATTCCTTGGTTCGCTTCAATGCTGTAGACTCCACTGCCCGTGTGTTGGGAACTGAGATGGTATCATCTACTCTTAGGTCTGGGACTCTCCTCTGGGCTTTGGCACTTGTCTCTTTCTCGGTCTGCTTTCCCAAACTGTTGGGTACACCCTGCTCTCAAATGAACAACCAAGTATACGTCTATGTCCAGGTATTCAATCTCCCATGGTTCCACCTCCTTCGGACCCCCGGCTTCTATTGGGCTAAGCATGGCAGTAGGACCTTTGCCCTCTAGCATGTTGGGGATTTGTACACCACTTTACAACACATTGTCTTCGGTGTCTTAGGCTCCATGGGGTCCTTTTTAGGTCCTGAAAGGGGTTGTTCAGGATTTGAAGCAAAAAAAAAAAATATAAAAGACAGACTTACCTATCTCCAGTGCTCCATTGTCCAGTGTCGGTAGTCCATCCCTCCCCTTTCGGGAGAAGCCAAGAGGTTTACATGAATATGGAGATCAATCTGTGGCCGCAGTGGTCACTGATAAGGAACTGGTGACATATGTGAGTGATGTCACTGATCCCTCTCCACGACTCTTGAGGCCACTGATTGGTCTTAACATTCATGTGAGCCTCTTAGCTTCCACCATTTTCCAGCATGGGAGGAAAAGTGGATTGGCCAATGGAGTGCCAGGGATATTTGACTAATGTCTCTTTTTTGTTTTACACTCACCCCAACCGCCCCTGAGTTTCCTCCAAATCCTGTAAAGCCCCTTTAAGGCTGACAGTATCATGTCCCAGCAATGTCCAGTGACCCAGTCAAATAGATAATAGATCAAGCAACACCTCGGGCATCAGGTAGATAGTTTGGATTGTGAATTCGAGCTCCTCCCAATGAAGGGCTTGAAGCAGTTAATTCCATAGAACTTCACTGACGCTCACAAGGATCCGAGAAGAGGAGCGTTCACCGTGGGCCGAGAACTGGATGACATAGACGGTTACAGAGATGCTATTAATGATTTTCTATTAATGTTTAATAATGCGGAGTGATTAAGACATTATCTACATTTTATTATCCTATATTCCTTCACTGGCCGAATCCCTTCTCTGCGCCATATTTCATTACGAACAAATGTAAAACGTACATTTTCTCATTTATATTAGATACGATAATAATTACACAAGATTACAGGACATTTCCTTCAATGTGCTTTTTCTTGTTCAATACTTTCACCATGACGGCTCCGTCTTATAATTCTTTTTGGCTTCAATTACATTACAATATATTATATATGGCTGTGGAATGTTTAAAATTGGTCTGTAGTAGGTCGAAACAGCCTGTGGCTAGTCAATGGATGGGGACCTATGCACTGTGAGCTGACCTATACACTATAAGTGCTATCCCGGGGTCTATGTTATATATGTACTGTAGATGTGGAGATCATTTTGCGTACAGGAGTAATATGAAGCAACTTGAGCCCAATGCAACATGAATAACCACAAACCAAAATTGATACTGGTGTCCTCTAATATGGCAATGGACATTTTGGGCCCCTATCTGGACAGCGCCCAGGTGCCACGCCGCTAAAGAAATTGTCCAATCCATTTCTCCAACTCAATTTGACCAGGAGGGACAGCAGCATCTCTCTCCACACCCAGTCACATCTTCACATACACACGTGGACAAAAATTGTTGGTACCACTTGTTTAATGAAAGAAAAAACCACAATGGTCACAGAAATAACTTGAATCTGACAGACTGGAATTGGCCAAACTACATGTTGACAAGCCACAAAGCTTCTGGGAGAATGTCCTATGGACAGATGAGACAAAAATCAAAATTTTTGGCAAAGCACATCGGCTCTATGTTCACAGACAGAAAAATGAAGCATATCTTGAAAAGAACACTGTCCCTACTGTGAGACATGGAGGAGGCTCTGTTATGTTCTGCGGCTGCTTTGCTGCATCTGGCACAGAATGTCTTGAATCTGTGCAGGGTACAATGAAATCTCAAGACTATCAAGGGATTCTAGAGAGAAATGTGCTGCCCAGTGTCAGAAAGCTTGGTCTCAGTCGCAGGTCATGGGTCTTGCAACAGAATAATGACCCAAAACACACAGCTAAAAACCCCCAAGAATGGCTAAGAGGAAAACATTGGACTATTCTGAAGTGGCCTTCTATGAGCCCTGACCTAAATCCTATTGAGCATCTTTGGAAGGAGCTGAAACATTCATAGAATTTTTACATATTATTACTTTTGTCAGAATCAAGTTGTGACCATTGTGGGTTTTTCTTTCATTAAACGAGGGGTACCAACAATTTTGTCCACGTGTGTATCAAACTGGGTGGGAGGGAGGTGATGGACAACCCCTTTAACTTCATAAATTGAGCCCTCTTCCCAAGGTGATCTCCTCCTTCACTTAACCCGTCTCCCACCCTTTCCCTCTTATCTGCTTCCAGTTTGACACACAACCACTTTTGTAACTATAGGGATAGCAGTGGTTGCAGCTGCAGCCAGGCCCAGAAGCCAGAGAGCCCCACCGGTCACCTAACTGCTCTAAAGCTGGATACACTTCTTTGATCTCTTTTCTGATTCCCTTTGATGGCTGCAGTCTGTGCATCATAAATGTATTCCCCCTGCCCTCTGCTGCACTGGAGTGAGAAGATTTATGATACACAGCCCTCCACTGTCAGAAAGGAGAAAATTAAACATTTCATGGCAAAAACAAAACAGCAGTTGATCAGCAGCACATAGTCAAGGAGGGTTTCTGTAGGGGAGGCTGTAGCACAAAAGGGAGCATGAATATATATGGGGGGCACCGACAGGGAATGGGAATTATGGGAAGCTTGTTTGCACAGAGAAGTTGTGAACAAGTCATCACGTTGGTCTGGACCCAGATAGAGAAGGAAAGTGAAATGTAAAAAAAAAAATATAAAAGAAGTATAAAAGATGCTAAAATGTATGGATGGGAGTGGCTGACATTGGTGACAAGAAGTTGTGCAAAGAGGCCAAAATGATTTTAGTTACATCCCTACCTATCAGCAGGACATAGTGATCCAGCACTTCATTGCATATTATCATAGGTCAGAGGGTAGGTCGAGATAAAACCTTACTTACCCCTTTCTTCTTGACTGGACATGCCCAGGTAAAGGTCTCACATGATAGCTAGCATTTCAAGACAATGCTGTTTCATGATACTGTATCAGAAAGTGATATGTTATATGTATCTACATGTGGCCACCCAGTGGTTGTGTTGTAAGTTGCAACCTTTCAATGCAGGGGCGTAGCTATAGAGCAGGGGTCGGCAACCCCCGGCACGCGTGCCAAGAGTGTCACGCCATGCTTATTTCCCTGGCACGGGCAGCGGAGTCCTCACCCAGCAGTTTCGATCGGACCAAACACAGCCGAAACGAAACTGTTATTATTATACTGTGGGGTCTCTTCAGACCCCCGAGTATAATAAGCGGAGCCCCTGTGGAGGTGATCAAACATAAAAAATAATGTTAACTCACCTTACCTGGATCCGCAGCCGCTGTGTTCTCTTCGGGCGCTTCTCCCTGACGTAAGAGACCGCTGACAGGGCCTCAGGGGTCACGTCCGACGTCATTACGCATAATGACGCGAAGTGACCCCTGAGACCCAATCAGCAGTCACTGACGTCAGGGAGAAGCGCCCGAAGAGAACAGAGCGGCTGCGGAGTGCAGGAAAAAAGTGAGTACCATTGTTTTTTATGTTTGTCACCTCTCTTGGCCCTCCGCTTATTATACTCTGGGGTCTGAAGAGACCCCACAGGATAATAATAGCTAGTGAGTGGTGACAATTAGAATATTATAAAAGTTAGAATATTATACCGTGTGCAGGGGCCACTATGGAGGATAATACTGTGTGCTGGGGCCACTATGGGACATAATACCGTGTGCAGGGGCCACTATGGGGAATAATACTGTGTGCAGGGGCCACTATGGAGGATAATACCGTGTGCAGGGGCCACTATGGGGAATAATACCGTGTGCAGAGTCCACTATGGGACATAATACCGTGTGCAGGGGCCACTATGGAGCATAATACCGTGTGCAGGGGCCACTATGGAGGATAATACCGTGTGAAGGGCCACTATAGAGGATAATACCGTGTACAGGGGCCACTATGGAGGATAATACCGTGTGCAGGGGCCGCTATGGAGGATAATACCGTGTGCAGGGACCGCTATGGGGCATAATACCGTGTGCAGGGGCCGCTATGGGTCATAATACCATGTGTAGGGGCTGCTATGAGGCATAATACCGTGTACAGGGGCTGTTAAAGGACATAATACCGTGTGCAAGGGCCACTATAGAGGATAATACCATGTACAGGGGCCACTATGGAGGATAATACCGTGTACAGGGGCCACTATGGAGGATAATACCGTGTGCAGGGACCGCTATGGAGGATAATACCGTGTGCAGGGACCGCTATGGGGCATAATACCGTGTGCAGGGGCCGCTATGGGTCATAATACCATGTGCAGGGGCCGCTATGAGGCATAATACCGTGTACAGGGGCTGTTAAAGGACATAATACCGTGTGCAAGGGCCACTATGGGACATAATACCGTGTGCAGGGGCCGCTATGGGACAAAATACCGTGTGCAGGGGCCGCTATGTGACATAATACTGTGTGCAGGGGCTGCTATGTGACATAATATCATGTGCAGGGGCTGCTATGTGACATAATACCGTGTGCAGGGGTCGTCAGACTTACAATTATTGACCGACACTCCGAGTACCTCAACTTTGATTTTTTTAATCGAAATCGGCACGCCGAACAAAAAAGGTTGCCTACCCCTGCTATAGAGGGTGCCCAGGTAGCAATTGCTAGTGGACCCTGGAGTTTCAGGGGGCCCAATAGTCTCTCTACAACAACGAAGACAACAGCATTATAGATGACACTTTGTAACTGGAAGCCCCATTACATATCATGCATAGTGGCCCAGGAGCTTCAACTCACGCCTGTGTTTCAAGGGTTTCCTTCACATGTTGCAATATTGTATTAAAGTGGTTTCACAAGAAATTGGAATTATTGACCAAACTGGAGATTGGATTAAATGTGGACACATCTGTAGATAAACCAGTGATGCACATAAGAGGTTTGTGGCTACGACAACTTTCCATTAATTTTCACGTAAGGTTGTCACAATAAATCTGTATGAGAATAATGGATCCTGTGAATGCCTGCTTAACAAGACCAAGGGCTTGCAAAGTAAAAGGGGAATCTTAAAAATGTACAAAATGCAACGTTATCCCGATTGGCCCCCGCGATTCATGCCGCTCCCTGTTTTCTATAATGATGAGTATTTTTAGCTGTGAAGTTCAAAGAATCAAGAAGAGTTGAAACAACTTTATATTTCAGTGTGATTGGAAAGGGCACATTTGCATTGCACAGAGACAGGCGATGTGGTGAGGGCTTCCAGGGTTTCACACTTGTCTGGAGTGTCAAGTGACATGCCTACTGAGGATACGTGGAAAATACCAAAGGACGAGTCACCTGTTGGAAAGGGCACCAGGATTGTGCTATAAATTCAATTATCTGGAATGTGTTACGGTAAATTATACAGGATTCCCTAAGATCTGTGCGGTACATCTCAGCTTATTGCTATCCAGTGTCTTCTTATAGGGATCAAACTGACACTTTGATAGGAAACATTACAAAATAGGGATGAAATTTCTTAGATTCTCAACCAGAAAAATACACCCATCATGCACCGATTTAAAAATTGACGCCTAGTTTGTTTTTCTTTGCAAATGTGTCTTTATCTGTGTTACCAGATGGCGCCATGTTATGTAAATGTTCTGTCATCTAGCGGCAGAGATCTAAATGTTATTTTGACCACTTTCATACATTTAGGTCAATATTTTGCAATAAGCCAAAATCTGGAGCCAAAGTATAGACCCAAACAGGTCCAAAGCACAGACAGACGGGGTAGATTTTATCCCATTATAATTTTTGGCCCCATAAACATCAAGGAATCCGGACCAAAAAATCCGGTCCGTACATCGTCCACATTTCCCGGCAACAATTCAGATTGCAGACTCGGACTCACTACATCATCGTGATCTATGATGCTCGGAGTCCGTGGCTCACCGCAGCTCTACTGTCCTGTATTATATATAGTATAGAAGAGTTGAGCTATGGGACAGATCATTACGACGTGGGAATTTGGAGACAATTCTGAGAATTTTGGAGTTTGCCGCCTACGAATCATTATTATACTCAGAGTTCTCTTCAGACCCCAGAATATCATAATTGGAGGCCCAGGGGAGGTGTAAAAATAATAAACAGCTCATATTCCCACTTCTCTCTGGAGCTCCGCCATGGTGTCCGATCTTCATTCTTGGCATCTTCCGACCTTCTCAAGACATGAAGACTTTTCTGATAAGATAATTCTCTTTTAGTGGTCACTACTGGGATAATAGAGTATTGAATGGAGGCCAAATGCACCCGGGCTCTGCTGCATATGGGGCCCAACATATCCTTTGTCATCTTAGAGGACACCAGGATCAATGGAAGGGAATGATTCTATTACTTATTTTAACTGGAGCCAGGAGAATAAAGTTACTCCTCTGTATGAACTAATAACCACATTGTCATGATGTTGACTCGCTCTACAAGAGCCATGACTGCTGCGGCCCAATTACTGGCCTCAGTGGTCCTTCTGGGTCCATTGACATCACCCAGGGGGCTGGAAGAGGTCAGAAGACACCAGGAAGGGATTCTGGACATGGAGCCCTGGAGAGGTGAGGAAAGTTGAGTATCAGTGTTGGTCTCCAATTATTATACTGCGAGGTCTGAAGAGAACTCCAAGTATAACCATAGAACTTCCGATCTGAACCAAACCGAAATTTGTGGGGAAACTTCGAGAAAAACGTTATGTCCAACCAAATGCAAAGGAATTTTACCATATTTAAGAGCAAAATTAGCCACATCATTAAGGGGTTAATATGCATTAAGGGATACAAAGTATGTGCCAAAGTAAAATGGCTACAAAAACAAAAAGTGCCAATATTGGGAACATTTTTCCAAATTTCATGTAGTTGTTTGGATGTTAAGAAGATCTGAAAAATTTTCCCAGACGGTCAGAACTGACCAATGTGTTCTTGTATGTAGATTGTTATTATATAGCGACCCCCAATCATACCCTTATAGCAACCCCCCAGGGTCAACATTGAGGTCAAGTGTGGGCTAAACTTTTCGATATGAAAAATACAGGAATTAGATGTAAGATTGACTCATTTAGCTCGTATCTCCTTGTAATATGGAGGAGATAGACATCAATTCCAAGCGTGAACACTCTCGCCCGTGGCCTATTTTACAATTGGCTGTTAGCACGGAGCCATGTCCCTACTTTCTCATAATAAGGCACGAACAAAGACGAGACGTTTCAGTATTTCCTTGCTGCAAATTTTTTTTTTTTTTATAAGCGAAATGTGTTAAGTAAGCTTTAAAATCCAGGTTGTAATCTGCATAGTGAGACAAAATACATAATGTGAAGATGAAAATATTTTTTTTTGGTATATAATTGGCATTTATCCTATGTCTATTAAGATGAAATCTGGCGATGATGTGAGCTTAGGAATTGGGTCATGGGCTTTGTGTTCTCTTTGAAAAACACTCTCTAGTGTAAATGAGACCTCGAGGTCTCATTTTGCATTTGACACTTTAATATGTTATAAAGGAGGTATTAATATTTCTCATGCTTTTGCAACATACGAGCCGTACATAGATTGGAGAAAACTTTTTATCAGCGCAGGTGAGACGTGTCCCTCCCCCCTCCCCGTAACCCTCATTTTGCATTTTCCTGATTACAAATGGGCCCCCGGACCTTTCATATAATAGATGAATTGATGGTAAAGGAATAACGAAGGGACTAAGACGTAAAAATAGAGAACAAACAATATGAATAGGATGTAAAGGTGTTTATGAATGCGGCCTAATACAATGTATCGGTAGCCAAAAACTGCTTGAACCTAATGGAGAATGGTAATAATCTGTATTTAAAGGAGAACTCCACTTTTGGTCAAATGTTATCAACTTTTATTCTATATACAGCTATTATTTGTTTTTCATATATTTTGTTTTATTTATTTTCTTTGTTTTTCTTTTAATTTAAGTTAAATTAGATTTTTTTTTCTTCATTTACACCCAAAACTGAATTCAAAATTTTGTATTTTTTTTTTTTTTTTTATTTACTGGGCGTGGTGTGTGATGAGACATACGGTGACTGACTAAGCCTATATTCACACAAACATTGTAATGACTGTGTAATGGACGTTTTCTTAGGCGGCATTAATTTTGGGGTCTATTCACGTAACCCATATTTTAATGGTACATTGTCATGGACAGCCAAAATATAGGTCATCCTTTATTTTTGTCTGTTTTCATGGATCTCTCCATAAACTGTATATTGTAGGAGGGATCTGTGAAAATGGCCACCCCTCGGGTGCAAAACGGCCGTGTAAAGCTTTCATGTCATGTGAGTATAGGATAAGGCTATGTTCACACCTGCATCGGAGTCTTCATTCAGAGTCTCTGCTGCAAGGTCCAGCAGAAATTTCAGATGAAAAAGTTCTGCAAGGTCAACTGGCCAGAAGAATAGAAACTCCGATGCAGGTGTGAACATAGTGTTAGGTCTAAGCTTTAAGGGATTAGGCCATACTTTGGCTCAGCCCCATTCATTTGACCACGGCAACTAAGGGCGATCATGGGTGTCACCCACTGTCCTTGGTGCCGGCTCCTGAGCAGCTCCCATGTTCACGCTGTATATATACAGTTCTGAGCATTAAGTATCTCTCCGCCATGCACGAGCCACCCAGACAATTAAGTGGTCAACAATTTTATTTGATTATTTTGAACCAGTTTTCATAAACCATCTTGATTTAATTAAAAATGGAACAAATATTGAAGATTTGAGAAGAAAACTTTGTCTCAATAAATTTGATTAGTCTTTCGTTCTGATATTTTTTTAAGAATTTTTGATAATTCTTTTTTTTTTAATTTTCTGTGCCTCTATTTATATTTTAAAAAAACAAACTACTAAATATTGAAAGTTTCACTCTGGCCACTAAGCCTAATAATAGACACTTGGCAGTAGGGGTTTTCTTTGCAGCAGTCACCTCATTTACATCACAGGCAGAATTACATTAGAAGATAGCACCTCTATAGATACCACCACTGACCCATCATTACATCCACTACTGACTATAGATGATGTCACAGCTTATCTCGTTCCCCTCCATGCACAGAACATGTGTAGAACACTCTCCCATAGACCTCAATGAGTTGGCTCCAGTCTATTGCTGCCTATGGCCATGAGACTGCTGTAAAGCAGATCACTAAATGCTGTTAACAGAGCGGACAAACTCAGGCAAGATGGCCGCCCCCACAATTATGTGATATACAGTATATTTCAGATGGATTAAATAATAATAAAAAATTGGTGACATATTTTCTTTAAATGAAGCTAAGCGGCAATGTCACATACAACCCATGGACAGGACTAGAACTGTTTCTGAAAAAATCAGCCATGTTTTTTAATCCTGGACAACCCTCTAGAGCTCCAGAGTGAAATATCTCCATGAGGTTGACGTGCCCTAGAAGCGCTGGGTCAATGGGTTGACAAAATGCACTCAATAAATGGAAGTATCACTCACCACTCCGATGGAGAAGTAGTTATTTATGATGGAGTAAGGCACTGGGTCTCCCTTTTCATCTTTGTCATTAGGGATCACTTCGATTTTCCATCGGTCTAGTAGAACGACTGTGCCATTCTCAATGTCTTTGAGGAACTTCAAGAGGTTTTCACCTTCGTAGCCTACGAAAAAATACAAATTACGGTAAATAGACACGACCAACATAAACTGACATTAATATTTATAATTTGTGATGATGATTGTGTTCACATATGCATGGAAGGCTCTGTCACAGATTCCATCACATTTTATAGAAGAATTAGCGCCGCATCCAGTGTTGTTTTTTCCAGTAAAGTGACTGAACCAGGACTGAACTGCAATAACACTACATGGTAGCTGCATAGTGTACAGAGCCTCCTGCTTTCTACTCCATGCACTGTATAGTTGAGAACAATTACCTATCTATCTGCAGGGCTGGGGTGATATGCTGGGTCAGGTGACACTAACCTATCTATCTGCAGGGCTGGGGTGATATGCTGGGTCAGGTGACACTAACCTATCTATCTGCAGGGCTGGGGTGATATGCTGGGGTCTGGTGACAATAACCTATCTATCTGCAGGGCTGGGGTGATATGCTGGGTCAGGTGACACTAACCTATCTATCTGCAGGGCTGGGGTGATATGCTGGTTCTGGTGACACTAACCTATCTATCTGCAGGACTGGGGTGATATGCTGGGTCTGGTGACACTAACCTATCTATCTGCAGGGATGGGGTGATATGCTGGTTCTGGTGACACTAACCTATCTATCTACAGGGCTGGGGTGATATGCTGGGTCTGGTGACACTAACCTATCTATCTGCAGGGCTGGGGTGATATGCTGGTTCTGGTGACACTAACCTATCTATCTGCAGGGCTGGGGTGATATGCTGGGTCTGGTGATACTAACCTATCTATCTGCAGGGCTGGGGTGATATGCTGGTTCTGGTGACACTAACCTATCTATCTGCAGGGCTGGGGTGATATGCTGGTTCTGGTGACACTAACCTATCTATCTGCAAGGCTGGGCTGATATGTTGGGGTCTGGTGACACTAACCTATCTATCTGTAGTGATGATATGGGTGATATGCTGGTTCCCACCAATTTGATATTTACAGATGTTTCCTTGCTTACCTTTACTCTTGGCTCTTCCAACATGAATGGCACAAGGTGATTAACTTTGAAGAAAGAAAAACTTTTGTGCTATTTTAGAACAAGGCACACATTTTTGGGTTTTTTGAGCCAAGAGGAAAGGTAAGGAAGGAACCAGCAGTCTGTCCGATGGCATAAGAAACTGCTGCTGGTGGATGCCAAAATCCCCCACTAACACTAGCTGGAGAATTTATAGGTTGTGGTCACCACCTGGGACAGATTATAGAGAGGGGACATTTAATGGTTAGGCTTGCCTGAGGTTAGCCGTGTCTTTCATTTCAAAGTATATTGGGAAATTGTACAACTTCTCATTATACAAACAATAACATTTGTCTTTTAAAGATGATATGAAACTGGACAGCCCCTTTAAGAATTCAAATTTGTCTTGAAACCAATTCAACCCAATATCACACCGTGCTAACAAAAGCCTTGAAAGGCTGCAGTTCATGTCCCCACAACTAGGTCGTCACACATAGACACAAATAGGATAGTTAAAAAAAAAAAATCACTTTATGTTATTTTATCACAAAACCTTGTATTGAGAAAAGCTGCTTTAGTTGTGATACACATATCTAGACTAGAAACGAGCGAACATGCTTGTAACAAATCAAATCTGTTAAGAATTTTTCAAAAATTTTGCGGTCAGCCAGACTTGAAATTCTTGGGGTTCCCATCAGACAAAGTCAGCAACGTTGTTCTTTATACTCTGAGGTCTGTTCAGGTCCCAGAGTATAATAAGCGGAGACTACAGAGAGTGTGTAAAAAGAAAAAAAAACATTCACCTATCCTGTGCTCCACCACTGCATCATCTGGGTCTTCTTCCCAGCCGCCTGCCATGTCTTCCCACCTCCTGGTCATCCACTGACATCATTACGCTTTGACTGTACAGTCTATGTACGTTGTATCCTCAAACCATAATGATGTCAATGCCCCCTACATGACTGCTGATGCCCAATCACCTCATCAATGACCCCAGGGGCCGGCAGACATGGTGGACCCTTGGATACAGCAGTGGAGTCCAGGAAAAGTAAGTTTTCATTTTCTTTATCCCTACCCCCTGGCCTGAGTATAATAATAAACTTTACCCAAACTTCTGGTTTGGAACGAACACATTTGGTCAGAAACAAATTTTCATCATATCAAGAGTGTAAAGTCTACAATTCTAATGGACACTTCACTTTGTATCTGTCAGTCTCAGGTTGTATCTCTATATCTATTCTGTTTCCGTGCCATAGACACATTGTAGCCAATGTCTAATAATAACTCACTATATGTGATGTTTAGGATCTGCTCCTATAACTAATAGGATAGGAATGTGGAATCAGGACTTGACCTTTGAATAAATGAATCCCGTGGGTGAAGAAAGTCTAAATGATGTCACAGAAGAAAAACAAGAGCGCACAATGAGATTATGTCCAAAGCAGGGCGCAATAAGCCGGAGAGATAAAGCAAATAATACAGTCCTGGACACTGATCCTGTGGATGTAATATTAGTCCACTATTATCCATGATTAAGGGCCAATAGACCGAAACGCGTTGGTGTATTGTTGCAATTTTCTAAGTGAAGTGTGTTATATATGTGAATCCAACAAAGCAAAATTCTGTTTGCTAAATCTTTCCTTTATACTATTGATGAAACCCTCATTTGTAATACTTTATGATGTATATGACCGTATACTGTCTAAGGGACATTGTAGTGTTGTCTTGGTATACAGAAATAAGATAAGGGTCAAACAAACTCCAACAAGACCTGGTTATATTTGTTAATATTATTATCGGAAGTTTCTTATACTTCTCCCTTCTGCTCAATCCACTCCTGGCTTTGGCTCAAAAAACTGCAACAAAATCTGTAACAAATAAAGCTGCGTTTCCGCAACGTGGGGCTTAATAATGATTTAGGGAAACTACACCTTGGAGTCTGTTTCAAAGAAATCAAAATTAAAAAAAACAAAAAACAAAAACTGATCCTATAAAAAAGAAGAAAAATAAAAAAATAAAAAAGAGAGTTGTTCTGATATTGAGGTCTAAGAACAGAATTTTGTATGGTCTGAATTTTGCCTTACAAGGGCGAGACACATTTCCATATGAGACACACTTACCAGGCATTAAAAATTTCCAACATGAATAGAAAAGAAATCATTGTCTTTATACAGGCTGCCATTGGCAAGGCCTACACTTTGCCAATGGAGGGCATACTCCATATGGTCCTATACTCTACCAGTGTAGGGCATACCCCATGTGGTCCTGTACTCTGCCAGTGGAGGGCATACTCCATGTGGTCCTGTACTCTGCCAATGGAGGGAATACTCCATGTGGTCCTGTACTCTGCCAATGGAGGGCATACTCCATGTGGTCCTGTACTCTGCCAATGGAGGGCATACTCCATGTGGTCCTGTACTCTGCCAATGGATGGCATACTCCATGTGGTCCTGTACTGTGCCAATGGAGGGTATACTCCATGTGGTCCTGTACTCTGCCAATGGAGGGCATACTCCATGTGGTCCTGTACTCTGCCAATGGAGGGCATCCCCATGTGGCCTGCCGCCAATGGGGGTATACTCCATGCGGTCCTGTACTCTGCCAACGGAGGGCATATTCGATGTAGTCCTGTACTCTGCCAATGGAGGGTATACTGCATGTGGTCCTGTACTCTGCCAATGGAGGTCATACTCCATGTGGTCCTGTACTCTGCCAATGGAGGGCACATTCCATGCCATCCTGTAGGAATATTCTTCTATAGCCACATTTCAATACTAACATTGTGATACAGAATTTAATTGTGTCCTGATCAAATTATAGTTAAAATGCACAAAATTGACTATTACAAGTAAAAACTGAATTTTTTTTACCTCCTCCCCACCTCAAACATCTTGCCAGGTCATTGCCCGTACCCAGAGGTAGGATCGCCACCGGAGGCTGCTTTGTTAAATTAGCTTTGTCTGAAAAAAAAATAAAAATAAAATTCATTGCATTGTCACTTTAGTTTTAAGAACTAGTGTGAGCAAGGAAAATTGTACACAGTGTCTGCATAATAGTTACTGAATTTCCCCATTGTGGGACTATTAAAGGACTATTATATATTATATTATATTATATAACCAGTATCCAAGTCACCAAGTTATAAGTGCTTTCTATACAATACATCACTGGGTGGCATTTATCTATTGTGTAAAGGTATTAGAGGGACAATATATAGGTCCCTTATGAACAATCTCATCCTAAGCCACTCATTTCAAAATCCATCAAAAAGTTCAAGGGGTTGTCCAGGATAACCAGTTTTTGGTAAGGAGACTGGGGAAGGTAAAAAAAAAAAAAAAAAATACTCACTTGTCCCCGGTGCTCCGGTGTCTCCCACCATGGTCTAGTTCTGCAGCTTTGGTGTCTTATTTTGGCGTAATTCCCCACTGCACATGACTGCTGAGGCCAATCAGTGGCCGCAGTAAAGGAACCGGGATTTCACTCACAGTCGTCACCTGTGATATCCCATGTCCTTTCCTTAGGCCGCTGAGTCACATGTGGCAGGGACTTCTGGCACAACAAGACCCCGGAGCAGCAAGACCAGACTGCAGTGGGAGACACTGGGGACAGGAGAGTATATTTTTTTGGGTCCACCTTGGTAACCCCCAACCACAGTTGGGAAGAGGGGCATCCAACATGTCCAATCCTTTGTTGAGCCAAGAGTTAAAGGACATACTGACAAAAAGATGTGCATTCATACAAGGGGTATATTTTTATGGGGAGATCTCTCTGGCCAACATCTATCTTATGTCTATGGTAATGTTTACAGTTTCTTACCAATGCAGTCTAAAATCCATCCAACTGTCCCATCTCCTCCGCAGGCAAGGACCCGAAAGTCTGGAACATCACGAAAGAAATTCAACCTGAGAATGAAAAGCCATATACAGTAAGTATTGCTAATGCCCAATGCTAAAATAAGGACAAATTTGTATCTTTGTACTTTTTGAGGTAAATATTAGTTAGTGATGGATGAAGAGGAAGTGAAATCCTGAAAATCATTGAGAGATTGAAGAAAAGACCAACCGAGTAGATACCAAAACACTCACAAACATTCTGTGTCCTGAACACACTTGGTGCTGAAGTTGGTCATGGTAGACTGGAAAGTCATTCCATATTTTGCTTCGGGGCCTCATGGTTAAACCATGATACTGATATGGCCACTGATAAATATCTTAGCAGGAGTTGTAGGAAGTAGCAAGGATCAAAATGGGCTCCTAATTATAGTGCAGGTTTTGCAATGTGTTGGGTTTGTTTACCCGTTTGCAAGGTTTACACGCCCTTGGGGTCAACCCTTCATGCCCGTCTTTCTCAGGAGAAGGGGAAAGGAGTCCTGCACAGGGTGTTACCACTCAATAACAATGCTGATGGGACCAAACAGTGCTAGACTACCTCTCATGGGGTATCCAGGGGTATAACAATATTAGGAGCAGAAGTTGCTGTCACACTCGTGCCCTAGAGCTTAAGTCTCTAAAGCCCAAAAGCCCCTTTGGCTCGTAGGAGTGGAGAAATTTGGGAAATTTACAACTTTTGGGTTGGGGTAGATGTTCTGGCTTAATATGTCATGTCAGTTCAACAGATCTTATTAAATAAAAATTTAAATTGTACCATCTGAAATTCTTTGAGATATAGGTAACCTCCCTAGTGTTATGTAGTCACACAACATCACATTGCTATGTCATGCTGCCACAACAGGTCTGGATTTCTGTGCATCTAAATTCATTATTTGTAGTTGTGACTAGCAGCTCAACATTTGTAGTTGTATTATTGTGTGGCCAAAAGTCACTGTGTACATGTAGCGTTATTGGAATTTAATTACCAGATTTATTGGAGGGGCAAATTTTTGGCTGCTATGTAAAAATTTTTGAAGGAACATATGAATATTACATATGCAATTCAAAAATCTTACTCATCTGGTAAATCCTCCAACACTCCGGCACTGTCGTTCTGTTGGTTGTCAATGGTTTTTGGTTACTTTGTAGCAGTGATGAAGTCACAATCTATCCACATGACTGCTGCAGCCAAAAACTAGCCTCACATCTAATGGTCAAGTAAGCATAGACCAACCAGGAACACCAGAGCGGTGGCATCAGAGTGGAGTATAGCTTTTATTTTAGGTCTCCCTCTGGCCAAATCTAAAAAGACCATTTTAATAAAAAAATGTTTTACCCAACATGCCCTTCACAAAAACTAAAGTAAAAATTTCTTTTGAACTCTAAGGACCCAGAGTTACTCCCGGATAAATGTAGAAGCGGCGCCATTACCGCACGCGCCACACAATTACATCTTTTATTAATGTTTCACATGTGGATATGAACGGATAAATTACAGAACCAAGGAAAACTTTCATGTGGTTTCAAATTTTTATTTGGCAAAATTACAAATTTAAAATATTAATTTTTGAGAAAATAACTACATGGAGACGGAATAAAAAATATCATTCATATAGATGTAAACCTATATACAAGACAAAGCCTCTTACCCCGGCATAGGTCCAATCCCAGCAAGACTGTAAACCTGTCGTGGATTTAGAAGGTACTGAAATTTCCTATGTATCCTGCAGATAAAAAATAATGAAAGAAAACTTACAACAAGTTTATGGAATGACAAAAACAAAAGATATGGGCATTTTATAGCACAATAAAGACATAAGACTCATTCGGAGAATATTTGTTAATCTCCGCTAATATAGAATATTTTTTTTCCACCCCTGATAAATAATTCATTAATGTGATGGAAATTGTAAGAGTGAAAAATGGTTTTCATAATCCGATAGTAAAATAAAACTGAACACTCCCTGTTGATCACATTCACGGTTCATATATTAAGTAATGTCTGGTAATATGAGGTATATTGATAATAATTATAGAAAGGCAAATGCTGTGTCTCGGCAATAAATTACCAACAAATGTGTAACTCTGAGAACAAAAAGAGGCAAAATGTAAAAAACAGTATGATTCCGTTATGTTGATATTACGGACTGGTGGACTGAGCCAATTGTGTCCTAACATCCAGTATGTTCTATGGCCATGGTCTACTGGGGTTACAAGGTCTTACTACATTCTGTTCTGTTACACTAATCTAAAATGTTACAAGGTATAAGTACGGGGACTACCCTTGACCAGCCCAACATTTGTTGGTCAAAGGCCAACACTTTTTAGGGATTACAAGCTGTGTGTACATTGTGTACCCCAGACCTGTTTAATATACTGTATGATCCATTGGCAATTGTCAACAGGGATGATATGGTTTCACACAAATCTAAAATAATACAAGGTGTCAATGCACAGAGTGCCCTACACCTGCCCAGCATATGCTTTTATGGACAATGATCAACAGTTTATAAGGGTTAAAAGGCGTAAGTACATTGAATGCCCTAGACCTGCCCAACATATGTTATTACAGGCAATAGTCAGTTTATAGGTGTTACAAGCGTTGAGTACATTGAGTACCCGAGACCGGATTGATATACTGTACATTCCACTGACCTGATCAACATATGTTTTTATGGTCAATGGTCAACACTTTTTAGGGATTACAAGCTGTAAGTACATTGAGTATTCTAGACCTGTTTGATATACTGTACGATCCATTGGCAATTGTCAACAGGGATAATAGGGTTTCACACAAATCTAAAATAATACAAGGTGTCAGTGCATGGAGTGCCCTAGAGCTGCCCAACATATGTTTTTATGGGCAATGATCAACAGTTTATAAGGTTTAAAAGGCATGAGTACATTGACCTACCCAACATGTTATTATGGGCAATAGTCAGTTTATAGCTGTTACATGGTGTGAGTACATTGAGTACTGTAGACCTGTTTGATATACTGTACGATCCATTGACCTGCTCAACATATGTTTTTATGGGCAATAATCAACAGTTTTAAGGGATTACAAAGTTTATGTTGAGTGCCCAAGCCCTGTTCGACATATGATCTATGGGCTATGATCTACAGAAATTATGCGTTTCCAGACTAATCTGTGCATAGGGGTTTGCGCATAGACTGCCCTTGACATGCCTAACATATGTTTTTATGGGCAATGATCAACAGTTTATTAGGTTTAAAAGGCATGAGTATATTGAGTGTCCTACACCAGCCCAACATATGTTATTACAGGCAATAGTCAGTTTATAGGTGTTACAAGGTGTGAGTGCGTTGAGTACCCTAGACTTGTTTGACATACCGTATGATCCATTGGCAATTGTCAACAGAAATTCTAGGGTTTCCCACTATTATCCAAAAAATTGCAGGGTGTGGGTACATGGCATGCCCTTGACTGACTCAACATATGTTTTTATGGGTAATGGTCAACAATTTTAAGGGGTTACAAGGTGTATGTTGAGTGCCCAAGACCTGTTCAAATATGATTTATGAGCAATGGTCAACAGAATTTATGAGTTTTCATACTAATGTGGAAACAAGGTGTAATTATGTCGAGCACCCTAGACATGCCTAACTTATGTTTTATGGGCAATGAACTTAGGGGTATATGGAGTTCCACACTAATCTAAAATGGAATTACATGCTCGAGCGCATAAGGTTCTCTAGATCTACCTAACATATGTTCTGTGGTTAACACAGTTTATTGAGTTCCACAGTCAAGTAGAAAGTCCAAAAGTGCAAGTACATGCCGTTCTCTACACCTGTCCAACAAATGTTTTAAGGTCAGCACAGTTTATTGGGTTACACAATGGTGTAGAGATGGTTGTCCCAAGGTGCGAGAGCCTAGTCCTGTCTAACATGTATTCTGTGGCCAATGGTCAACACAATTTATTGGATTCCACAATAGCATAGAGTCCCAAGGTGTAAGCACAAGGCATGATCTTGACCTTTTAAGGGCAATCGTCAATAGAGTCTAGGGTATAAGTACATGGAGTGTCCTGGACTTGACTGATTTATGTTTTATGGGCAATAAAGAGTTTCTGCTAAGATGGAGTTAAAATGTATGACTTTTGACTTTAGGGTCTATTTCTTATGGGTTTATTTACAAATTTTATCGATGTGGTATTTGGAATTATAACTACAAAGTTGAAGTTCTGTATGGTGTAATGGTGGATGGACCTTGATAATTGGTTCCTTTCACAGGACCAAGAAGTACTCTGGCACTATTGTCTGAATCTGTTAGGGAATACTAGGATTCCAGCATTGTTCCAACCACCTGGCTGTGCAGAGAACTGTGGTTGACCCCATTCGCTTGAACAGAGCTTTGCTACAGTTATTGGATGGGTTGTCATTGTCAGGAAAAAACTGTGATGACTGTGCAGTGCTATACCAATACTGCATTCCCTTTAAGCTGGTTGCACAGGACCGTGTAATAACCGGCGGCCATGAATGAATGGCATGGGTGGTGCACAGCCAACACACAGATGTCATCCGTGTGCCGCCCGTGCACCGGCCATGCTTCCGCGGCCCCTTTCATTCAATGAATAGGAACTGCAGAAGCTTGGCCGCAAAATCGGACAGGAATAGGACCTGTTCCATATTTTGTGGCCCAGAATGTCGAACTGCGCATGGAACCGTGTAATTCACGTTCATGTGTACGGACCCATAGAAATGAATGGGTCAGTGTTCTATCTGGGATAAAACCCGGGTAACACACTAACCATTCATACAGTTGTCTGCAAGGGGCTTTATTCTCAGAATTATTGGGAGCCCTAGTGGTTGGACCCCACAGATCCTAAAGTGATGACATATCCTAGCGGTTTGCCAATCCTTTAGGGGATCAAAGTAACCAATAACTGCAATATGAGTCAAAATATGATCATCTGGGATAAAATAAAGTGGAGGAGAGTTGGGAAATGTGGTCATTTTTGTGAATTTTTAACTTTTAAACTTACATCAGGAGCTATTTCCATTTAGTTCCTAAAGACTGACATTGGTTTGATAAGGTTCGGCATGTACTTACCTTTCACCTTGCTTCCCACCGCTTTTTGGATTTACAAAGACGAGTAGTGGATGTGTTCCTGTAACTGGGGTAATCTAGAGAGATCAAAAAAGAAAATTTACATGATTAATAATAATATTAATAGGTCATAATCATAAAATCAATATATTTTTATAGCTCATTTCAAAAACTTTTGCACTCTTACAGAACAAAAATAAACCCCAAAAAGGTAAAATGGGTGACAGAAATCAGATCATGACAGATCATATCACTGATGAGATTGCAGGGCAGCGCTGATTCCCTCTCACCATTTATTCTCAATTAATTTAGTAATATCCCTTATACTAGAGCAGACGTGGTCAAGTATAGGTGTCGTGGATTTGATGCCCAGCTATAGGCCACACTTTGCGGTTGTA
Organism: Leptodactylus fallax; assembly: GCA_947044405.1. Classification (NCBI taxonomy): domain Eukaryota; kingdom Metazoa; phylum Chordata; class Amphibia; order Anura; family Leptodactylidae; genus Leptodactylus; species Leptodactylus fallax. The sequence continues at coordinate 151,575 of CAMRHE010000867.1, read as the reverse complement.
CAAAGCTGTTTTTTTGTTTGTTTCTTTTATTCTTGCTGCGCTTTTTGAGCTAAAGCCAGGAGTAGATTTAGCAAAAGGGATAAATATAAGTGCCCAAAAAAGGCAGCAAAATCTACAAGAAAAAATGATTTTTTAATATCTTTCACGCGGCCATTTCAGAACAATGGAAGTCACTGGTCTGTTTTTTAATGGATTGTGAAATATGTCTGTTAAAAAATAAAACATGTCCATTGGATGTTTTCATGACCTGGTGGACCCAATACAAGTCAATGGGTCAGTTTTTAACGTCCGTCAAAACAGATTTGCATCCAAATGATTCCATTACAAACAAATCAGTGGGCTGGGTAAAAAAAAAAAAAAAAAAAAGAAAAAAAAGACCAATGGAAAGTTAAAATTGGATGACAAATGGGCATTAAAAATGGTCAGATGACCGGGAAATGGATGAAAAATATGACGCACTCATGGGAAATGGATGTTAAAAATGGACCATTATTGTACATTATGACGACCATTTTGGGGGATATGATTGAATTCTTTAGGTGCGATGGATGATGCATACATTGGGTTTGTTCGTTCCGAAATAACCCAGCGAATTATCTATACTTATAAATGCCTGTATTATTCTATGCTGAACTGGATCTCCATGCCTTTATTGCCTACTGTCAATAATCTTAGGTCTTTCAGAACGCCAACCAAATCTCATTTGTCTAAAGTTGTAAAAATATCCAACATACTAATTATCATTTTCTCGGTTCTCTTCAGAGCATACAACTTTTTGAAAAAGAAAACTTCGAAATATAAAAATACAAAGCTAGCAACAATAAAAATACTACAATACACTACAAAGCTTATTACAGTGTTTACTGCCAGTCGGTTAGTCTTCCAACATTCTAAGGTCTTTGAGAACGCCAACCAAATCTTATTTGTCAAAAGTTACAAAAATATCCATCATCTTATCATTTCCTCATTTCTCTTCAGAGCTAGGAACTTTTTTTTTAAAATACAATGCTAAGAATGACAAAAAAAGCAATACACTACAAAGCTTATTATGGTGTTTACTGCCATTAATGAAATTATTAACAGGTTTATAGAAACAAATTTACCAAATGAATAAATAAAATTTAAATGCAAAATAAAAACAACAAAAATTCCCGCTAATGATTCATCTCATTGAAAGCGTTCCGTGTAATAATAATTGCAGTTGTCAAACATATAAGTAATACATTCACTGCCGCTTAATATAATACTGGAACTAATTAAAATTGATTAAACATTTCACGGCTCACCCTCTTGCATATTACAAAGGTATCGACATCCCGGGTTTCTTTCATATTTCATCAATTTTAGTTATTTATTTCAATTTCAATAACCATAAAACCATCTATTGCAGAGAAGGATAAACTAAACTTAACATGACAAAGATAAAGTGCTTAGCCTATGTCCCTATGGACTCAGGTTAATTAATGAGCCTCATCCTAAGGTTATACATGATCTATTACTTCCTCTAATTAGAAGTAATAATCATGATCATTATTCTGGTTAGATAGAATGGAAGAAGATGAATGTGCTTAAGTATGATTAATAATAACAGAAAAAGAAGAAATTCAGATGATCACGGCCTAACCTAACATATAGTACTTGCAGCAAGAACTTCTATCATATTCTCATTTTACAGCTGCGAATTGAATTAACTGGTATATGATGAGGATTTTTTTGTCATTTTTTTGCCCCCTAATTTACTGAGTTATATTAAGCGGCAATTTAAACCTCTTCTTGGATCATTTTTTTTTATCATTAATAAAGTCTATAGGACTGTAACAAATTAAAGACTAGACTATTTTCTTTCTTTCTTTTTTCTACTATTTTTATAACAAAAATTAAAATTACAATTTTTTTTAAAAAATGAATTATAATTAGAGATGTTATTTTGTTTTTAAGGGAAAACAATTAAATCCATTTGAGGAACAGGTAAGTTGATACGATATACTACTAATAAAGACTATAAAAGACTATAACAAATTAAAGACTAGATTATTTACTTTTTTTCTATTTTTTTTAGAACAAAAATTACAACTACAAAAATTTTTAAAAAGTGAATTATAATTAGAGATGTTATTTTGTATCTAAGGTAAAACAATTGGATCCATTTGAGGAAGAGGTAGGACGTTGATACAATATGCTACTAATAAAGACTTTAAGACTATAACAAATTTAAAGACATTTTAATTTACTTTTTTTCTATTATTTTTAGAGCAAAAATTAAAAGTACAAAAATTAAAAAAAAAAATGAATTATAATTAGAGAGAAAGTTTTCACAGATTTTTGGATTTCATATTTAAGGTATAACAACTGGTTCCATTTGAGGAACAGGTAGGACGTTGATACAGTAGGTAACTGGCAAAGACTATAAGACTGTAACAAATTAAAAACTAGATTTTTTTCAATTAATTTTATATCAAAAACTAAAATTACAAAAAAAAAAAATTTGTAATATAATTAGAGATGCAATTTTCACACATTTTTGGATTTCGGATTTAAGGTAAAACAATTGGATCCATTTGAAGAACAGGTTGATACAGTGTGCGACTGGGCACAACATTTCTCAGAATTTCCTGTTCATTAATGATGACAATAACCACTTTAGGACCAAACTTAAAGGGGTAGTCCCATTTCATGTATCATACTTAGACCTGTAGCTTAAAGGGGTTAACTGGGTTCTAATATTGATGGCCGAGTGTAGGTACTATAGCACTGTCCTATTGAACTCTACGGAACAGCGCTGCAGTACCTACACTCGCCACTACAGTTTGTATGGTGACTGAGCAGGGCAGCTCACAGTATGTTAACAATACCAAGAGCCAAGCTGTCTCGGTACAGGTGATCTGTGGTGGTCCCAGGTGTTGGACCCCCTCAGATCTAATATTGATGGCGGGAGTCCGACGCTGACTTAACTGTTTTACCTAATACATTATCTATATTGCTCTGTTTGTCAGATACAGCTATATCTCTCTCTAAGCTGGTTGCCTAGGTTACAGACCTGTGCTCAGATTGGAATGATAACTCGGTCCCTGCTCCGAGCCACACATCTTCTCTTCTCTCCCTTTCTCTGCATATTGCTTTTAGTTTTTGAGCCCTAATATGTTTCTTGATCAGTGCTCTGTTATCTGTGCATGTAAATCTAGAGATATCTGTGCAGTTTACAAACAGGCGCTCCATGTAAAAATGAGCTGAAAACCAGGAAGTGGAGGGGAGAGGAGACAGCAGGGCAGCTGAAATTCTGAGATGAGAAAACACCTTTAACCCTATTAGGATCAGGACAAGTTGGATTTTTTTCAGTGGTGCCATTGGTGTATATAAAACTACTAAATAACTTTTTGAATAACTTTTATCTCTTTCTGTAGAGGGTAAATAAAAGAGATCAACCCCCTTAGGGCCAGCTTATTTTCTACCTTGAGAACCAAGTTTTTTTTTTTTAGATTGTTCCCCTCCAAGACCCATAACTTTTTAGTTTTCTACTGACATAATTGTGTATGGGGGTTGTATTTTTTACAGGACAAATTGTATTTTTTATATGGCACCATCTTAATGTACATAAAACTTATTGAGGCTAAAGCCCCACAATGCAAAAATGTTGCGTTTTACAGTACCTGCAAAGTGGATGAGATTCTGGCTAATTCTACCCACACATTGCAGAAAAAAATCTGCAGCGGAAAAGCTGCGTTTCCAAAAATTCTTGCGTTTTTGAAAATCGTAGCATGTCAATTATACCTGCGGAAATGCTAGCGTTTTTGGTACAGGTATAATAGAGGGACGAAATTCTGCAGAGGAAAACTGTTCAGACCCTCTGTGGAAAAATGCTACAGAAAAAAAACATGTTGCGTTTCTGCTGCTTTTTTTTTTCGCAGTGTTTTTTGCTGCATTTCGCTACATGGGGCCTTTAGCTTGAATGACTTTAATTGACTCTTTTTGTAGGGGATAAAAAAGGCTTTAACCCCTTTAGGACCAACCTATTTTGTACCTTTATAAACAAATTTTTTTTCACTTCCTTCCAAGAACGATAACTTCTTATTTTTCCAGTGGGGGGTTATTTTTTGTTAAACAGGTTGTATTTTTCAATGGCCCCATTTTGAGGTACATATAACTTATTGATTAACTTGTTTTTAACACTTTTTTTGTAGGGGATGTGGAAAACAGCAACTCCACCATTATGTTTTACTTTTTTGCTTTTTACTGTGTAACAAAAATTTTACTTTTATTCTATATGATGGTATAAATACAGTGATGCCAAATATGTATATTTTTTCATTGCCACAGTCAAAAAAACAACCCTTTTTTATACAAATAATAAATTCTTCTGTTGTAGTTTTCTAATAGCCATACTTTTATTTATTTTTTGCTCAATGTACATATATGAGGGCTTATCTTTTGCAGGGTGAGATGCAGTTTTCAAAAGTAGCATTATGGACTACATAAGACTTATTGAATTAGTGCATATCCATAGAAACTGCTCTTAGATGGCTATGCTTTATGCCCTGATAAAGCCTTTGGGTGAAACACACATCAAGCATGTATGTAGATTCCTGGCATCCTTTGGGTACGATAATGATTTATTTTCTCCATTTGTCACTGCAATGTGCCCTGTGCTTTCTGGTATGTTAGTTTAGTATTACACTTTTACATTTTTTTTGCAGCCTTATTTTTTTACTTACCATGTCCATTGACCCAGATCCCTTGTTTGTACAGTATATCTTCTCTTTCTATGCATTTTCCCTGTTTATTATCTGATGTTGACCTTTTGCATTTTTAGGGGAGTTTTTGGTGTTAAATAATATGTTAAAGGAGTTTTCCAAGACTTCCATACTGATGTCTGTTCTTAGGATAGGTCATCAATATGTGAGACCCCCACCAATCAGCTGATTGAAGGGGTGGCAGTGTATGGGTGAGTAGTGCAGCTTCTTCACTGAATACCAAGCACAACGCCTGACAAAGTATAATGGCTGTGCTTGGTATTGCAGCTCAGCCCCTTTCACTTGAATGAGATTGTGCTGCTTCTGTACCATGTGACTGATGAATGTGACATCATCACAGAAAAGAGACTGCACCGCACATGAGCACTGTGGCCTCTTCAAACAGCTGAACAGTACCGATTACATATTGATGACCTATCCTAAGGATAGATCACCAATATATACAGCACAGACCAAAAGTTTGGACACACCTTTTCATTCCAAGAGTTTTCTGTATTTTTATGACTATAAAAATTGTAGATTCACACTGAAGGCATCAAAACTATGAATGAACACACGTGGAATTATATACTTAACAAAAAAGTGTGAAACAACTGAAAATATGTCTTATATTCTAGGTTCTTCAAAGTAGCCACCTTTTGCTTTGATTACTGCTTTGCACACTCTTGGCATTCTCTTGATGAGCTTCAAGAGGTAGTCACCTGAAATGGTTTCCACTTCACAGGTGTGCCCTGTCAGGTTTAATAAGTGGGATTTCTTGCCTTATAAATGGGGTTGGGACCATCAGTTGTGTTGTTCAGAAGTCAGCTGGATACACAGCTGATAGTCCTACTGAATGGAGTGTTAGAATTTGTATTATGGCAAGAAAAAAGCAGCTAAGTAAAGAAAAACAAGTGGCCATCATTACTTTAAGAAATGAAGGTCAGTCAGTCCGAAAAATTGGGAAAACTTTGAAAGTGTCCCCAAGTGCAGTGGCCAAAACCATCGAGCGCTACAAAGAAACTGGCTCACATGAGGACCGCCCCAGGAAAGGAAGACCAAGATTCACCTCTGCTGCGGAGGATAAGTTCATCCGAGTCACCAGCCTCAGAAATCGCAGGTTAACAGCAGCTCAGATTAGAGACCAGGTCAATGCCATGGAAGAGTGAAGAAATCAGGCGATACCTTTTAGAGGCTAACTGAGTATATTTATAAGTAAGCTTTTAGGAGTACTCGCTCCCTTCATCAGACATGGTGTGATACAAGAACTGAAAATTAACAGATTTTTATACACATGGTTTTCAAAGCATTTTAGAGTCTTTAAAAAAAATTGCAATCTAAGTAGAGAAGTTATTTACAACAGGTCAAAAAAACAGTCTGGAAACTTGTGGTGCGTGACGGAGGGATCAGTAATTCTTGCTGTTATCTGTTTGCTATCAGGTGGTGATTTGTGTCCCTCACAGGTCATACATAGTGTGATTTGAAGCTGGCATGAATATTAAGTCCAAATTGCAGAGTTTGAAATTTTTGCATAAATTTGTACTCCATTTCTTTCCTTTTCTCCTGTGTCTTAAAATGTCCCATTAAAACCACAACCCGCAAATCTTCAATAGAGTGGTTTTCTCCGGAGAAATGTGTGGCCACTGGGAGATCTGTTCTGCTGTTATTAATGGTGGATCCAGCTTCATGTCACACTATGTTTGAACCATGAACTGAACTCAATATTCATGCCAGCTTCAAATCACACTATGTATGACCTGTGAGGGACACAAATCACCACCTGATAGCAAACAGATAACAGCAAGAATTACTGATCCCTCCGTCACGCACCACAAGTTTCCAGACTGTTTTTTTGACCTGTTGTAAATAACTTCTCTACTTAGATTGCAATTTTTTTTAAGGACTCTAAAATGCTTTGAAAACCATGTGTATAAAAATCTGTTAATTTTCAGTTCTTGTATCACACCATGTCTGATGAAGGGAGCGAGTACTCCTGAAAGCTTACTTATAAATATACTCAGTTAGCCTCTAAAAGGTATCGCCTGATTTCTTCACTCTTCCACTACTTTCAATGGCTAACACGGTACAACATTATACTACAGGTCAATGCCACACAGAGTTCTAGCAGCAGACACATCTCTACAACAACTGTTAAGAGGAGACTGTGTGCAGCAGGCCTTCATGGTAAAATAGCTGCTAGGAAACCACTGCTAGGGACAGGCAACAAGCACAAGAAGAACACAAGGAATGGACATTAGACCTGTGGAAATCTGTGCTTTGGTCTGATGAGTCCAAATTTGAGATCTTTGGTTCCAACCACCGTGTCTTTGTGCGACGCAGAAAAGGTGAACGAATGGACTCTACATACCTGGTTCCCACCGTGAAGCATGGAGGAGGAGGTGTGATGGTGTGGGGGGGCTTTGCTGGTGACACTGTTGGGGATTTATTCAAAACTGAAGGAATACTGAACCAGCATGGTTACCACAGCATCTTGCAGCGGCATGCTATTCCATCCGGTTTGCGTTTAGTTGGACCATCATTTATTTTTCAACAGGACAATGACCCCAAACACACCTCCAGACTGTGTAAGGGCTATTTGACCAAGAAGGAGAGTGATGGCGTGCTACGCCAGATGACCTGGCCTCCACAGTCACTAGACCTGAACCCAATGATGTTTTGGGGTGAGCTGGACCGCAGAGTGAAGGTAAAAGGGCCAACAACTGCTAAGCATCTCTGGGAACTCCTTCAAGACTGTTGGAAGACCATTTCAGGTGACTACCTCTTGAAGCTCATCAGGAGAATGCCAAGAGTGTGCAAAGCAGTAATCAAAGCAAAAGGTGGCTACTTTGAAGAACCTAGAATAAAAGACATATTTTCAGTTGTTTCACACTTTTTTGTTAAGTATATAATTCCACATGTGTTAATTCATAGTTTTGATGCCTTCAGTGTGAATCTACAGTTTTTATAGTCATGAAAATACTGAAAACTCTTGGAATGAGAAGGTGTGTCCAAACTTTTGGTCTGTACTGTATATGGAAAAAAATGGCCTTTTTTGTCACTGTACAGGTTTTTTTCTATATTTTTTTTTTTTTTTACTTTTTGTAATTTTCTTTAATCCTACATTATGATGTTAGTATACCAAAGCAGTATTGTCTGCCTGTGAAAAACTAACATGCAGTCTATTAGGCCGTGCCTCTGCCATGACAACCACCGGCACCCCGTGATCACAGTGTCGCCCCTTCCCTTTGTAGACTTCTTAAATGCCACAGTCAGCATTGAGGAGTTAAATGGCCAGAATCAGCGTTATCACTGATCTTGGCTGTTACAGCGGCATCCTGGCTGTCAACCACCGCCGGCCTCTCGAGCTGATTGTGCTGGCCCAGCTTCTGAGCCGGTGTGATCAACAAGATGTAACTGTACATCAGGGCGCTTAAGCTGTCTTAGCAGCTGGATGTACAGTTACGTCACGGTGCAGGAAGGGGTTAAGATTACAAAATTTTAGATTAGAGTATTATTTTTATTTTTGAACTATTTTTAGAAAAAAAAAAATTTAAAATTCGAAACAAAATTACAATTATAGATGTAACAGTCACTGATTTTTTTAGAGTTTGAAGTTTAGTTAAAATGGGCTCTTGACTAACCTGGTTCCTGTGATAAACATGTAGCTTAGGTACTTGGGGAAAGAAATGGCTAACCAAGACTTTCCTTTGAAGTTGAGAAAATCCCCACTATGATGTACATATGCCTTGCCTGACAACCCGGCCACGACAAGGAAATCATGGCTGGGTTTCTGACCATAGAAAGTCCCGGAATTCATGTTCGTAACTGATCCAGATAACAGACCGTCACCACTAAGATGGTTAGAGAAAATTCTTTAGAACTTTGCAAAATTTTGAATTATTTATATTTGCAAAAATGTTTCACTTTTAATTGTCTACAAAAATGTATATATGGTTTCAGAAAACCCCTTCAGGCTAAGGCCCCACGTAGCAAAGCGCAGTGAAATAAACGCATTGTAGTTTTTTCTCTGCGTTTTTAATTGCGTTTTCGCTAAGTTTTCCTCTGCGGACTTTCTGACCCTGTTATACCTATACACTAGAGTTCCCGCAGGTATAATTGACATGCTGTGATTTTAAAAAATGCGGGCGTTTTTGAAAACACAGATTTTTCAATGCGGATCTTTTTCTGCAATGTGCGGATGGGATTAGCCAGAATCTGATCCACTTTGCAGGTAATGTAATATGCTTAGGCTGAGGCCCCACGTTGCAGAAACACAGCGTTTTTTTTGTTGCAGGTTTGCTGCACTTTTTTGAACCAAAGCCAGCAGCAAAATCTGCAACAAAAAAAAAGCTGCGTTTCTGCGACATGGGGCCTCAGCCTAAGCATATTACAGAAAAAAATGCTGAGTTTTACAGTAACAGAAAAAGGAACGAGATTCTGGATAATCCCATCCCCATATTGTAGGAAAAAAAACACTGCGGACATGCTGCACATGTTTTTGAAAAACGCAGCATGTCAATTTAACCTGCGGAAATGCTGAGGTAAAGGCCCTGCGTTGTGGAAAAGCAGTTTTTTTCTTGCAGAATTTTTCTGTGTGTTTTTTTTAGCCAAAGTCAGGATTTAACAAAAACAAGAAGCACAAAGGCTTCTTTATATTTCCCATTCCTTTTCAAGTCATTCCTGACTTTGGCTCAAAAAAAAAAAAAATCCACAGCAAAATCTGCAACCAAAAAAGCAACTTGTGGGTCTCAACCTCAATAATGAAATAAAAACGGCAGGGAAAACGTAGCAAAAATGCAATGATAAACTCTGCAGAGAAAAACATGATCCTTATCAAGATCATCGCCACATTGTCTGAACATTTCTATCTGGAATCTGATTGGTTCTTTCCTTTCCTTTTGCATTTCTGATCATGAATTATATCCACATGAAAATGGAGCAATCATGAGATATGACATGTCGTGAATAAGGCATATAGGCAGCATAAAGTAAGAGCTGGCGTACCGCTAGGTTATGCCATGACTCACTTATTGGTGGGGGTCTGACTGTTGGGATCTCCGCTGATGACGAGGCTGCAGCACTAGTTCGCTAGTTATCATCTTAAAGGGACTGTCTAATGATAAAAGGGGTTATCAGAGATTAGAAAACATGGCTGCTTTCTTTCATAAAGAGCTCCCCTTCCTCTTCTCAGGCTGTGACATCACATCTGTTGGTCACATGGCCGTGGTGCAGCTCATTGCTATTTATTTGAACAGAGCTGAGGAGTAGCATGGCCATGTGACCAACAGATGTGATGTCACTACCCGAGAAGAGGAAGTGCAGCTCTTTCTTAAAGGTAGTCTACCACCTCCTTTAAGAATATTTAACTGCTACCACTGTGTTACACAGCCCATTACAGTGATAAACATCATGCCTTTTTTATATATGTCACTTTTGTTGCTTTGGGGAAAAACAACCTTAAAGTTTTATGCAAATGAGGCAGTTGGTGCACTGGGGGTGGACCTTCAACTCCCTGGAGCACTGCTCTTGCCACTCAGACTCTTACCTGAGCCACCACATGTAGTGGGAGTCGATCCTCTAACTGCTATGACATCATCAATCCTACTTAAACTGCAAGAACAGAAGGGCTGCCCCCAGTGCACCAACTCCTATATTTGCATAAGACTTCAAAATTTTGTTTCTCCAAATCTACAAAAATGACGTACATAAAAAAGGTATGATGTTTATGACTGAAATGTGCTCTGTAATGTTGTAGCAGTTCAATATGCTTGGAGGAGGCGGTACATTCCCTTAAAGAAAGCAGCCATGTTTGTAATCCAGATAACTCCTTCAAGGTAGCTCAGTGTATACGGCTTCTGAAACCAGTCATCTGATATCACTGGGGGTTATGGGAACCATTACTGGGGTGATCGAGTATTACAAGCCAACCTTTCAACTTATTAACTAGTCATTGGTGGTCACCAAAGTAAGAGATACTATGTAACAGTTCCCTGCTGTGACTAATAGGGGGACCGGATGGGGTACACCATCTCTCTGATATTCAGTTGCCCTATAAGAGCCCATGGACTGAGATTTCTCATGGAGAGCACAGCTCTGCAGCACAAGGAGCCGTCCAGCCCACCAAAGTAAGAAATACTATTTAACAGTTCCCTGCTGTGACTAATAGGGGGACCTAATGGGGTAAATCATCTCTCTGATATTCATTTGCCCTATAAGAGCCCATGGACTGAGATTTCTCATGGAGAGCGCAGCTCTGCAGCACAAGGAGCCATCCAGCCCACCAAAGTAAGAGATACTATGTAACAGTTCCCTGCTGTGACTAACAGGGGGCCTGGATGGGGTAAACATAGGAGACCTGATGGGGTAAACCATCTCTATGATATTCAGTTGCCCTATAAGTGCCCATGGACTGAGATTTCTTATGGAGAGCACAGCTCTGCAGCACGAGGAGCCGTCCAGCCCAGCACTGAACTGATTAGAAGACAATGAATTGTACAAGAGCTGCACCGAGCAGTTTTTATACCGGCTATAAAATGTTGAAGAGGCATTAATTGTAATAAATCTCTGAACTCCCTGTACTTAGCATGCCATTGCCAAATAATGACCAGGGAGACATAGCCAACTCATCAAATTTTATTGCCTCATAATTAGAGGCACACACTTGAGGCCGAGCAGTGGGTTTTTATCATAATGTCTCAATTATTTGTTATTATATCCAATATGTCAGCCTTCAGCTGAACCAGACTCTCTAGGAGGATTTAATCCACTGACAAATGTCACTTTACTTAGCATTTTATAAGGCTGAACAATTAACCCCTTTTTGGGTGGAGGGGTAAATATCGGAAGCATTGATATAATACATAGTCATCAGACATAGCGGACAGAATCAGGAATAATATCATTGTATTTCATTGAAAGCCATGTTGTTATAGGATATATATAAAAAATTATACTGTTCTCATAAAAAATACTAGATATAGATATTTAGCCTGGAGTGTTCATCCAATTCCCAAACGCACTGTAGTCTGTAGTCAGAGGAATGTTGACATTGAAAAATCTTACTTGCAATACCACCCCTATCCACATGGTGTGCTGTTAAGAGGACCTTGATCCATAACCAACAATGACAATGCCAAACATTTGTAATGCGCTTTTCACACAGAGACTCAAAGCCCAGGGGGCATTGTGGAGTAGGGGAGTGAGCAGATTCTTATCCCCAACACCCACAAGGGTCAGTTGTTAGTATGAGGAGCCAATTTACCTATAGTATATTTTTTGGCACGTGGAAGGAAAAAGAACTACCCAGAGGAAACCCAAGCAAACACTAGGAGAACATATATACTCCTTGCAGATGTTGCCCTTGGTCGGATTCAAAGCCAGGACCCCAATGCTGCATGGCAACAATGCCAACCATTGAGCCACCCAAAAAGTATAGCAAAATATGAATATATTAAGGGGGCAACTAGTACCCCTACAAATATTTTGCTCACATCAAAAATAAACTCATAAGTTAAAAATGTGGGAAAGTTAGAAAATTAAATTTTACCTGGAGTGTTCAACCAAACTATACATATTGCTTTGTATTGTAATTTGTAGACAGAGGATTGTTACTACTGAAATTATTACATGCAATACCACCCCTAACCACACGGTGTGTTAATAGAAAACATGTCCACAGGCAACACAAAACAGAGACTCTAGTACTATGCCCCTGCTTATATTTAGCTCCATTAAAGGTAAAAATAAATTCATAGAATAATATGGAAAAGTTAGAAAATTCTGTTTTGCCTGGAGTGTTGACCCAATTGCCAAACTATACATGGTTCTATACCAAATATATATATTTATATTTGTAGTTTGTAGTCAGAGGACTGTTAATATTGATAAATATTACTTGCAATACCACCCCTAACCACATGGTGTGCTGTTCCAAGGAAACATGTCCACAAGTAAGACAGAACAAAAAGACTAGTAAACATGAATATTCTAGGATGCCATCTGGTGGTAAAAAAATTAAAAAGTTGTATTTCTTTTGGGAGATGTATAGCCATTCCCTCGGGCTGGAAGTGCAGAGGCACAGATGACCGCTGCGGCCGATCACTAACCTCAGTGTTCATATGCTGGTGCAGTGATACCACTGCTGATACGTTAATGGTACCCAACTGGTGTCCAGTACAGGCAATGATTGGTCACAGTGGTTACATGAGCCTTTACAATTCCAACCTGACAGATTCCAACATCAAAGGGAACTCCAACTTCAGCCCCTCTGGGTTTTTACCAGTCATCATGGAAATTAATTTTCCACAAATTTAGGTAAGAACTTTCATTTCTCATGATTCAAATTAAAGGCATCATCACAACATGCTATCTAAACCCTCGATAGGCTGCAATCCACATCACAACCACAGGGTGGCCAGGGTGACAGAGTATCATAAACTCATGTTGTTGTTTTTTCTCAAAGCTGGTTAATATCACACCACATACTGGACAACTGTAAGTAAAAATGTAGCAACCAAACCTGAAGGCCTTGTCCGTCCACCGTTACAGAGTTTGCCCTTTGCATTTTTACTCTTTCGCCCGATTTGTTTCCTTGTTGAGAACAGTTCTTCTCTCTTTTCACCGTTGACTGTCTCTCCTGTTAGAAAAGTAACTCAGTTTAATATGACACATTCCACTTTATTGTCCAAAAACATTCCCACCTTTAAAGCAGTTTAATATGGCAACATAATATTTAAAGGGAACGTTTACCTAGAAAATATTGTCATATTTATGGTATTCTATATATTTATTAGATAAAGTGGTCACATGGGGAGTGATGAGTGTCATGACCTCATGATACTGATGTGCCCCATGTGACTGCTGTGACTCAATCACAGGCCTTAACATTGACCTCGGGGCACATTACGTCACTCAGGAGGCCAGAAGAAGAGGCACTCAGAGCACCGGAGGCTGCGAGGAGGTGAAGGAAGGTTAATATAACTGTTTGGTATTTTTCTACACCTCCCCTGGTCCACCACCTATTATACTCTGGGGTCTGTAGTAACCCCAGAGTATAACAATTTCACATCTGGTTCTATCTGAACAAGTGTGGCCCGAGATGAATTTTTGGGCTGATTCATCCGAACCAGAATAAAACAAATCTTCTGAGGCTTGCCCATCTCTAGAATTGACACAACCAAGCAAGATCCAACATTGTGTAAAATTAACAGGGCTTATAGTCCTGGACCTGCCCTTTAATTCATTACATAGTCAGTCCATTGGTTTGTAGGGACACTCTGCAACACTTCATTTCACCTGTGGTGGCGCTGTAGGAAAATTAAACTCTTTCTACAAGGTTTTCTTAAAGATTATAGCTGATACTTGGGGTTCTCAGTAAGTGAATACTATGATCTGCTTAATTTCAAGTGTCCTTTAGTAAGGATTGTCCATAGTAGAAAATCCCTTTAATCCCTTGGATGACCAAAATGTGATAAAACCATTACCCTCTATTGAGTGTGTCTTCTTAAAGGTGCAGGTGTCATTCTAGTCTTTCTATAAAGTCAAACACGGTCGACCTTGTTACAATGTCATCGTTACATTCATAAGAATGAAAGTTTTTTATCTTTGATATTCTATGACATGGCCCAACTCATGGGAGAAGATCATTGTCATGACCAACGACAAGATAGGAGGAAAATAAAGACATTGGGGGGAATTTATTAAGACTGACATATCCTTCACCAAAGATGTGCCCAGAACTGGTGTAGATGGATTAGTAATTCCCCCCATTGTCATTGAGAATGCTGATGACCCCAAGAGTTCTGGAGATACTACATGACCCATGGAACAAAAACTCTTGGTTGTTCTTGCTTTTGGGTCCAATGTCTTCCCCAATCCCTACCATTGTCATTCTCGATATAACCGGCATAAAAATAAAGGACTTTCCTAAAATTTTTGTTTTGTGTCTACGTGTATCTTCTAATTTTTTTAGAACTGATCTACTTACCTATATATTTATGTATATTAACTGTGTTTGCGATGAAATAGACCCTAAAGGGCTGAATTTATCAAAGTGTTTGAGAATCGGGTGTCTGGGGGACTAATTAGGGAAAATGTGATGGTACATCAAAAAACAGATGTTCAACGCGCTATAAAAAGTCAGATTTGTATATATTAAACAACGACATTGGAATCTACTCCGTAAGGGTCACGTCGGTTTGAGTTTCTGGAGAATTTTTCTTTTTTGAATGGCAGACGTAATATAAAATTTGCTGGAGCATGACATTGGGATCTCTCCAAACTTCATGGGAGCTATCTGTATTGGGGATCCTGCCACTAAATTTCTCTATAAGGGCGGCGTATACAGTAGTTGTACATAGGAATGGGTTTTTGTGGAGCCCTGAGCATTTTTACTCAAACTCTGCTGTGAAACCAACAGACTTTCTTTTCTACTAAGGCTAGGTTCACATTTGCATCGGAGTCCAGGGGTAACCGCTATTTTAGTGGCCCGACTCTCCATCGTTCAGGTCCCCTGGCGGACCCAAATGACGGAGACCCTTGTACAGATGTGAAGTTATCCGTAGCGCACTCTGGTTTTTGTATTGTTCAGCCACTACAGAAGTTTGTCAAGTTAAACCTTGCTGCATCTCTAACCTTATTTTTCCCAGCTATTGTATTTTCCTCCTGGCAAAGTGGGAGCCACTTGAACAGAGAGAGGTGCTTCATTCTGGCCCATAGACAGGGGTCCCGAGCAGGGAGCCCGCTTCTTAACATTCATAAGTCCCAATGGGGAATATGGGCAGGGGCAGTCTTTGTAAGACAACCCCTTTAATAACACATATAGTGAGGGTGTAGCTGTAAGAGATGCAAAGTCTTACCTAGCCCCTGATTACCGATGGGTCCCAAAGGGCTCTGTGCCCCCAGTATTATAAATGGCACATGTCGGGGGCCCTGTTATAGATTGTACATTGGGGGGGCCTGGATCCTCGAGTTGTACCTTGAGTAGAATGGTGTACTAGAGCTTCTAGTACTAATATTTTACAATATTATCTTTACAATATATCTCAGTCTAGAATCTGGACCCATATATATTGTAAAAATAATATTTTATAATGATTTTTAGCACATGCTGTTTAGGTCCCCAACCATGATCAGACCTGATATCTGTTCCGTAATTGGGCAGGTGGAAAGGTCCACTGGTCTCCCTTTACCCTAGGTAGATCTGCTATGGCGGACATCACTACATATTTTACAATCAACAGTTGTAAAGACTATTAAGCATTATATAAGCCCCTATTATGAAAACGGGTGTAGCTATTATTTCACAACCTGACTACGACTACGACTCCATAAATAGATGACAGCTATGGAGAGACAAAAGCAGTAAGGCTCCATTTATTTGGGAAAAGCTAGTGACTGAATAACCAAGAAAGTAAATATATAATAAACGATGTATCTAATTTATTACATAATATCGATCATTGTATAATATCATTTTAAACAATTATTTTGAAGCTGGATTTGGTAACTTTTTTCTGACTCTGACTGTACCCAAAACTGGTCCCGACAACTCCACATTCCTGATAGCTAGAGGCTGAGCCCTGCTATTGTACATTATGCCGAGACCCCTCCTCCATAACCACAAATAGCTGTACATAATGTGCTGACATGACGGCGTCCTGCTAACAAGTTCTCAATGCAGCGTCCGTCACCGGCGCTCCCCTACGATAATTTATTCTATGAGCCACTTGACAGTAAATACCGCGGATCTTAACCAGGTTACATCTCTGTCTTGTACCGACGTTCGACGGCTATAAAGACTTGTAAATTGACTGACAGTCAACCTCATGGTGAACTTTTATTATCCGCATGTAATTCTTAATTGGGTCCAATGAACAATAGCGGCCCTGAGTTATAGACTCTTTATTCTCACCATATAATTAGGATATAATTACCCGCAGGATATCAGGATGATGTAGAACCTTTATACTCAACGTGCCCTCATTAAGAATCCAGTCTAAATGTACATTTATTCAATCAGGAGGAATTAATTAAAATGTTACTGGAATCGGGGAGATGGCAATAAAGATGACATTTATTAAGAAATGTGATCGCTGCCTCTGTAGCCAGCAGAAGTGCCATGGATCCGCGCTCAACGTGCCATAAAATAAACAAGAAAGAGACGCGGCGGTAATTGGAGGTGCACTCCGTGCCGTCTGTATAGTAGTAGTTCTATTACCATACCGCGGGCAACAGGCAAGGTGCAACCCCCACTGGCTTGCCACTGTTAGACAGTATTTTATGCAATTTTCACCACATGCGATACTATAATATTGCCATATAGTACAAAAAACGCCATACGGTGCAAAATACCCTAGTAAAGTGCACAATTATATAATACTCAAGTAATATTCCCTGAAGAGCCAATATAATACCGCCATATAGTGCCCACATAATATGCAGTATTCAAATAATACCCCCCTTGGAAAACTTCATAATCCGCGTCTTCCATGATTGTGTGTCCTACTGAACCAGACTGAGGGACCATGTAAAGGCTTAGGAAACCTTGGCAGGTGACACTGAATTTACAAGACTGAACTGAACTTACAATATTCTCATTTTCTTAGATTTGGGTTTTCATTCCCTGTAATCCATAATCAACATTTACAGAAATAAAACACTTGGAATAGAAGACTCTGTGTGTAAAGAATCTAGAAAATATAGGAGGAACTTTATTAATGTAATTACTGAAAGAAATAAACGAGTCAAAGATATTCTAATTTATTGAGATGCACCTGTATATATATTTTTTTTTATATACATATATAATATTCAAATAGTATTCCCTGAGGGGCCAATGTAATACCACCAGATAGTGCCCACATAATATATAGTACTCAAATGATACCCCCAAAAAGAGCTCTCATGACATAAAAATACTTCCATATGGTACACAAGCCGCCATACAGTGCAATATGTCATCATACAGTACACGGATATATAATAGAATAATACTCCCTAGAGCAGTGATGACGAACCTTTTAGAGACTGAGTGCACAAACTGCAACCCAAAACCCACTAATTTATCCCAAAGTGCCAACACAGCAATTTAACCTTAATACTGTGCAGATATACAATTGCAGACAATTACGGACCCGCAAAATACGGTCGAATGAATAATTAATTAGGGGCCCCCACACAGTACAATCTGCTCCACAGTGACCCCCACACAGTACAATCTGCGCCACAGTGGACCCCACACAGTATAACCTGCAACACAGTGGCCCCCACATAGTACAATTTGCTCCACTGTGGCCCCCACATAGTACAATCTGATCCACAGATGGGTGCCCACAGAGAGGGCTCTGAGTGCATCCTCTGGCATGCATGCCATAGGTTCGCCACCACAGCCCTAGAGTCAATAATATGCTGCCATATGGTGCCCATATAATATTCAGTATTCAAATGAAGAGTTCATATGATATTATAACATTGCCATATAGTACAAAAACCACCATATGCCATTACACAATGCACAAACATATAGTACTCAAATAATAATCCCTGAAAAGCCAATATAATACTGTCTTATACTGCTCACACATTTTGCAGTACTCACATAATACTATAATACAGTCATATAGTGCAAAACCAACATTCAGTGCAACATTCTATCATACAGTATACAATGTATAAATATATAATACTCAATTACAGTAACACTCCTAAAGAGCCAATATAATGCTGCCAAATAAAGCCCACATAATATGCAATGTTCAAATGATACTCCCTTCAAGAGCTCACACGGTACTATAATACTGTCATACACTGTGGTGTAAAAACCACCATAGAGTGCAACATGCCATCATACAGTGCAGAAATAAATAATATAATGCTGCCATATAGAGTTCACATAATATGCAGTATTCAAATGATACCCTCTCGAAGAGCTAACATTATACTATACTACTGTCATATTGTGCAAAAATCACCATACACCATGCACAAATATATAATACTCCGTAAAAATCCAGTATAATGCTGTCATATATTGCCCATATCTTACATAGTATTCAAATATGATAATATAATCCTGTTATATAGTGCAAAAGCACCATACTGTGCAACAAGCCATCATACAGTGCACAAATATATAACAGAGGCAATATAGTACTGCCATATAGTGCTCACATAATATTCAGTATTCAAATAGTATCCCCTGGAACAGCCAACATAATATTATAATACTGCTATACAGCTTCAGATCACCACTTAGAGCAAAATGTCATCACAAAGTGCGCAAATATGTAGTACTCATTTAACACACCCTGAATAACTAATATAATATTGCCATATAGTGGCAACATAATAAACAGTATTCAAATGATACCCCCTTATAAAGCTCATGTGATACTTTAACGCTGTCATATAGTACAATAACCACCATACAGTGCAGGAATAATACCGTATGCAGTGCTCACATAATATTCCCTAAACAGCCAATATAATACCGCCATATAGTGCCCACATAATATGCAGTATCCAACTAATATACCCATGAAGAGGCCACATAATACTGCCATGTAGATCACACATAATACTACAATTTATTTTCCAAATAATACTGTATGTTCTCCCACACTGCCAAAAACATCCTGAGACCCAATGAACAAAAATGACTCCTGGTAAGGGTGGTGCCCGTCTTGCTATAGGTGGGTTTCCATAGAGGATAAATACTGTAGCTAGATTTGAAAGCTTTAAGAATGCAGATTATAAAATAGAACATGTGTGTATATGACATATGGCGGTGATATGAACCAGCAGGCGGCAGCTTTTACAATACTGCTCATTAACCTTTCGTTTACCAATTAACCTGATTCCAACAACAAGCTAACAAGCTCTGGCTCAGCGGCTCTTAAGGCTCTGTTCACACACGGCCTTTTTTGTAGTGACTTTCATAAACTGTGTCAACAAACTGGAAATACAGCATAACCCCCCTACCTTTTTTCATTATTGTAATTTTTTTTTAACCCCTTGACTTTCATGCTTTCACATTTTAAAATTTCTGCCAAATTTCCATAAATATTATATCATTTTTGGCTACAAAAATCTTTAAAGTCAATTCTAAAAGGGTTAAAATACAATTTACTTGGAGGAAAAACTTGAGAAAATAAAACTTTTCCTGTTATAGAGATTGTCCTGTGCCATAAGGGTGTCTATGGAGAGAGGGGCGGCTACACTGGAAATAACCTAACCCTGTAAGGCGAATTATTCCTGGCCGCTATTTCTACAGGGGCAATTGTCACAATTCCTGGAAACACCCCTCGCCCCTGCACTTCTCCGCCCCTGCGCTTCCCCGCCCCTGCACTTCCTTGCCCCTGCACTTCCCCGCCCCTGCACTTCTCCGCCAGTGCCCTTCCCCGCCCTACGCTTCTCCGCCCCTGCGCTTCTCCGCCCCTGCGCTTCCCTGCCACTGCCCTTCTCCACCCTTGCGCTTCCCCGCCCTACGCTTCTCCACCCCTGCGCTTCTCCGCCCTTGCGCTTCCCCGCCCTACGCTTCTCCGCCTCTGCGTTTCTCCGCCCCTGCGCTTCCCCGCCCTACGCTTCTCTGCCCCTGTATTTCCACGCCCTTGTGCTTCTCCGCCCCTGCGCTTCTCCATCCTACGCTTCTCCGCCCCTGCGCTTCTCCATCCTACGCTTCTCCGCCCCTGTGCTTCTCTGCCCCTGCGCTTCTCCGCCCCTGCAATTCTAGGCCCCTGCGCTTCTCCGCCCCTGCGCTTCTCCGCCCTACGCTTCTCCGCCATTGCACTTCTCCGCCCCTGCGCTTCCCCGTGTATAGTGATATTACGGGGCACTGTGAGTGACACTATTATAGGGGTGCTGTGTATAGTGATATTACGGGGCACTGTGAGTGACACTATTATAGGGGTGCTGTGTATAGTGATATTACGGGGGGCTGTGAGTGACACTATTATAGGGGTGCTGTGTATAGTGATATTACGGGGGGCTGTGAGTGACACTATTATAGGGGTGCTGTGTATAGTGATATTACAGGGCACTGTGAGTGACACTATTATAGGGGTGCTGTGTATAGTGATATTACGGGCACTGTGAGTGACACTATTATAGGGGTGCTGTGTATAGTGATATTACGGGGCACTGTGAGTGACACTATTATAGGGGTGCTGTGTATAGTGATATTACGGGGCACTGTGAGTGACACTATTATAGGGGTGCTGTGTATAGTGATATTACGGGGCACTGTGAGTGACACTATTATAGGGGTGCTGTGTATAGTGATATTACGGGGCACTGTGAGTGACACTATTATAGGGGTGCTGTGTATAGTGATATTACGGGACCCTGTGAGTGACACTATTATAGGGGTGCTGTGTATAGTGATATTACGGGGCACTGTGAGTGACACTATTATAGGGGTGCTGTGTATAGTGATATTACGGGCACTGTGAGTGACACTATTATAGGGGTGCTGTGTATAGTGATATTACGGGGCACTGTGAGTGACACTATTATAGGGGTGCTGTGTATAGTGATATTACGGGGCCTGTGAGTGACACTATTATAGGGGTGCTGTGTATAGTGATATTACGGGGCACTGTGAGTGACACTATTATAGGGGTGCTGTGTATAGTGATATTATGGGGCACTGTGAGTGACACTATTATAGGGGTGCTGTGTATAGTGATATTACGGGGCACTGTGAGTGACACTATTATAGGGGTGCTGTGTATAGTGATATTACGGGGCACTGTGAGTGACACTATTATAGGGGTGCTGTGTATAGTGATATTATGGGGCACTGTGAGTGACACTATTATAGGGGTGCTGTGTATAGTGATATTACGGGGCACTGTGAGTGACACTATTACAGGGGTGCTGTGTATAGTGATATTACGGGGCACTGTGAGTGACACTATTATAGGGGTGCTGTGTATAGTGATATTACGGGGCACTGTGAGTGACACTATTATAGGGGTGCTGTGTATAGTGATATTACGGGGCACTGTGAGTGACACTATTATAGGGGTGCTGTGTATAGTGATATAAGGGGCACTGTGAGTGACACTATTATAGGGGTGCTGTGTATAGTGATATTACGGGGCACTGTGAGTGACACTATTATAGGGGGGGGGGGGGGGGGGTGGGGATAGGGGAATTTCAGGGCACTGTGAGTGACACTATTATAGGGGTGCTGTGTATAGTGATATTACGGGGCACTGTGAGTGACACTATTATAGGGGTGCTGTGTATAGTGATATTACGGGGCACTGTGAGTGACACTATTATAGGGGTGCTGTGTATAGTGATATTACGGGGCAGGGGGCTGTGAGTGACACTATTATAGGGGTGCTGTGTATAGTGATATTACGGGGCACTGTGAGTGACACTATTATAGGGGTGCTGTGTATAGTGATATTACGGGGCACTGTGAGTGACACTATTATAGGGGTGCTGTGTATAGTGATATTACGGGGCACTGTGAGTGACACTATTATAGGGGTGCTGTGTATAGTGATATTACGGGGCACTGTGAGTGACACTATTATAGGGGTGCTGTGTATAGTGATATTACGGGGCACTGTGAGTGACACTATTATAGGGGTGCTGTGTATAGTGATATTACGGGGCACTGTGAGTGACACTATTATAGGGGTGCTGTGTATAGTGATATTACGGGGCACTGTGAGTGACACTATTATAGGGGTGCTGTGTATAGTGATATTACGGGGCACTGTGAGTGACACTATTATAGGGGTGCTGTGTATAGTGATATTACGGGGCACTGTGAGTGACACTATTATAGGGGTGCTGTGTATAGTGATATTACGGGGCACTGTGAGTGACACTATTATAGGGGTGCTGTGTATAGTGATATTACGGGGCACTGTGAGTGACACTATTATAGGGGTGCTGTGTATAGTGATATTACGGGGCACTGTGAGTGACACTATTATAGGGGTGCTGTGTATAGTGATATTACGGGGCACTGTGAGTGACACTATTATAGGGGTGCTGTGTATAGTGATATTACGGGGCACTGTGAGTGACACTATTATAGGGGTGCTGTGTATAGTGATATTACGGGGCACTGTGAGTGACACTATTATAGGGGTGCTGTGTATAGTGATATTACGGGGCACTGTGAGTGACACTATTATAGGGGTGCTGTGTATAGTGATATTACGGGGCACGTGAGTGACACTATTATAGGGGTGCTGTGTATAGTGATATTACGGGGCACTGTGAGTGACACTATTATAGGGGTGCTGTGTATAGTGATATTACGGGGCACTGTGAGTGACACTATTATAGGGGTGCTGTGTATAGTGATATTACGGGGCACTGTGAGTGACACTATTATAGGGGTGCTGTGTATAGTGATATTACGGGGCACTGTGAGTGACACTATTATAGGGGTGCTGTGTATAGTGATATTACGGGGCACTGTGAGTGACACTATTATAGGGGTGCTGTGTATAGTGATATTACGGGGCACTGTGAGTGACACTATTATAGGGGTGCTGTGTATAGTGATATTACGGGGCACTGGGTGACACTATTATAGGGGTGCTGTGTATAGTGATATTACGGGGCACTGTGAGTGACACTATTATAGGGGTGCTGTGTATAGTGATATTACGGGGCACTGTGAGTGACACTATTATAGGGGTGCTGTGTATAGTGATATTACGGGGCACTGTGAGTGACACTATTATAGGGGTGCTGTGTATAGTGATATTACGGGGCACTGTGAGTGACACTATTATAGGGGTGCTGTGTATAGTGATATTACGGGGCACTGTGAGTGACACTATTATAGGGGTGCTGTGTATAGTGATATTACGGGGCACTGTGAGTGACACTATTATAGGGGTGCTGTGTATAGTGATATTACGGGGCACTGTGAGTGACACTATTATAGGGGTGCTGTGTATAGTGATATTACGGGGCACTGTGAGTGACACTATTATAGGGGTGCTGTGTATAGTGATATTACGGGGCACTGTGAGTGACACTATTATAGGGGTGCTGTGTATAGTGATATTACGGGGCACTGTGAGTGACACTATTATAGGGGTGCTGTGTATAGTGATATTACGGGGCACTGTGAGTGACACTATTATAGGGGTGCTGTGTATAGTGATATTACGGGGCACTGTGAGTGACACTATTATAGGGGTGCTGTGTATAGTGATATTACGGGGCCCTGTGAGTGACACTATTATAGGGGTGCTGTGTATAGTGATATTACGGGGCACTGTGAGTGACACTATTATAGGGGTGCTGTGTATAGTGATATTACGGGGCACTGTGAGTGACACTATTATAGGGGTGCTGTGTATAGTGATATTACGGGGCACTGTGAGTGACACTATTATAGGGGTGCTGTGTATAGTGATATTACGGGGCACTGTGAGTGACACTATTATAGGGGTGCTGTGTATAGTGATATTACGGGGCACTGTGAGGGACACTATTATAGGGGTGCTGTGTATAGTGATATACGGGCACTGTGA
Organism: Leptodactylus fallax; assembly: GCA_947044405.1. NCBI lineage: Eukaryota > Metazoa > Chordata > Amphibia > Anura > Leptodactylidae > Leptodactylus > Leptodactylus fallax. Next base: position 127,331 of record CAMRHE010000867.1, on the reverse strand, counting down.
GTGACACTATTATAGGGGTGCTGTGTATAGTGATATTACGGGGCACTGTGAGTGACACTATTATAGGGGTGCTGTGTATAGTGATATTACGGGGCACTGTGAGTGACACTATTATAGGGGTGCTGTGTATAGTGATATTACGGGGCACTGTGAGTGACACTATTATAGGGGTGCTGTGTATAGTGATATTACGGGGCACTGTGAGTGACACTATTATAGGGGTGCTGTGTATAGTGATATTACGGGGCACTGTGAGTGACACTATTATAGGGGTGCTGTGTATAGTGATATTACGGGGCACTGTGAGTGACACTATTATAGGGGTGCTGTGTATAGTGATATTACGGGGCACTGTGAGTGACACTATTATAGGGGTGCTGTGTATAGTGATATTACGGGGCACTGTGAGTGACACTATTATAGGGGTGCTGTGTATAGTGATATTACGGGGCACTGTGAGTGACACTATTATAGGGGTGCTGTGTATAGTGATATTACGGGGCACTGTGAGTGACACTATTATAGGGGTGCTGTGTATAGTGATATTACGGGGCACTGTGAGTGACACTATTATAGGGGTGCTGTGTATAGTGATATTACGGGGCACTGTGAGTGACACTATTATAGGGGTGCTGTGTATAGTGATATTACGGGGCACTGTGAGTGACACTATTATAGGGGTGCTGTGTATAGTGATATTACGGGGCACTGTGAGTGACACTATTATAGGGGTGCTGTGTATAGTGATATTACGGGGCACTGTGAGTGACACTATTATAGGGGTGCTGTGTATAGTGATATTACGGGGCACTGTGAGTGACACTATTATAGGGGTGCTGTGTATAGTGATATTACGGGGCACTGTGAGTGACACTATTATAGGGGTGCTGTGTATAGTGATATTACGGGGCACTGTGAGTGACACTATTATAGGGGTGCTGTGTATAGTGATATTACGGGGCACTGTGAGTGACACTATTATAGGGGTGCTGTGTATAGTGATATTACGGGGCACTGTGAGTGACACTATTATAGGGGTGCTGTGTATAGTGATATTACGGGGCACTGTGAGTGACACTATTATAGGGGTGCTGTGTATAGTGATATTACGGGGCACTGTGAGTGACACTATTATAGGGGTGCTGTGTATAGTGATATTACGGGGCACTGTGAGTGACACTATTATAGGGGTGCTGTGTATAGTGATATTACGGGGCACTGTGAGTGACACTATTATAGGGGTGCTGTGTATAGTGATATTACGGGGCACTGTGAGTGACACTATTATAGGGGTGCTGTGTATAGTGATATTACGGGGCACTGTGAGTGACACTATTATAGGGGTGCTGTGTATAGTGATATTACGGGGCACTGTGAGTGACACTATTATAGGGGTGCTGTGTATAGTGATATTACGGGGCCTGTGAGTGACACTATTATAGGGGTGCTGTGTATAGTGATATTACGGGGCACTGTGAGTGACACTATTATAGGGGTGCTGTGTATAGTGATATTACGGGGCACTGTGAGTGACACTATTATAGGGGTGCTGTGTATAGTGATATTACGGGGCACTGTGAGTGACACTATTATAGGGGTGCTGTGTATAGTGATATTACGGGGCACTGTGAGTGACACTATTATAGGGGTGCTGTGTATAGTGATATTACGGGGCACTGTGAGTGACACTATTATAGGGGTGCTGTGTATAGTGATATTACGGGGCACTGTGAGTGACACTATTATAGGGGTGCTGTGTATAGTGATATTACGGGGCCCTGTGAGTGACACTATTATAGGGGTGCTGGTGTATAGTGATATTACGGGGCACTGTGAGTGACACTATTATAGGGGTGCTGTGTATAGTGATATTACGGGGCACTGTGAGTGACACTATTATAGGGGTGCTGTGTATAGTGATATTACGGGGCCCTGTGAGTGACACTATTATAGGGGTGCTGTGTATAGTGATATTACGGGGCACTGTGAGTGACACTATTATAGGGGTGCTGTGTATAGTGATATTACGGGGCCCTGTGAGTGACACTATTATAGGGGTGCTGTGTATAGTGATATTACGGGGCCCTGTGAGTGACACTATTATAGGGGTGCTGTGTATAGTGATATTACGGGGCACTGTGAGTGACACTATTATAGGGGTGCTGTGTATAGTGATATTACGGGGCACTGTGAGTGACACTATTATAGGGGTGCTGTGTATAGTGATATTACGGACACTGTGAGTGACACTATTATAGGGGTGCTGTGTATAGTGATATTACGGGACCCTGTGAGTGACACTATTATAGGGGTGCTGTGTATAGTGATATTACGGGGCACTGTGAGTGACACTATTATAGGGGTGCTGTGTATAGTGATATTACGGGGGGCTGTGAGTGACACTATTATAGGGGTGCTGTGTATAGTGATATTACGGGGCACTGTGAGTGACACTATTATAGGGGTGCTGTGTATAGTGATATTACGGGGCACTGTGAGTGACACTATTATAGGGGTGCTGTGTATAGTGATATTACGGGGCACTGTGAGTGACACTATTATAGGGGGTGCTGTGTATAGTGATATTACGGGGCCCTGTGAGTGACACTATTATAGGGGTGCTGTGTATAGTGATATTACGGGGCACTGTGAGTGACACTATTATAGGGGTGCTGTGTATAGTGATATTACGGGGCACTGTGAGTGACACTATTATAGGGGTGCTGTGTATAGTGATATTACGGGGCACTGTGAGTGACACTATTATAGGGGTGCTGTGTATAGTGATATTACGGGGCACTGTGAGTGACACTATTATAGGGGTGCTGTGTATAGTGATATTACGGGGCACTGTGAGTGACACTATTATAGGGGTGCTGTGTATAGTGATATTACGGGGCACTGTGAGTGACACTATTATAGGGGTGCTGTGTATAGTGATATTACGGGGCACTGTGAGTGACACTATTATAGGGGTGCTGTGTATAGTGATATTACGGGGCACTGTGAGTGACACTATTATAGGGGTGCTGTGTATAGTGATATTACGGGGCACTGTGAGTGACACTATTATAGGGGTGCTGTGTATAGTGATATTACGGGGCCCTGTGAGTGACACTATTATAGGGGTGCTGTGTATAGTGATATTACGGGGCACTGTGAGTGACACTATTATAGGGGTGCTGTGTATAGTGATATTACGGGGCACTGTGAGTGACACTATTATAGGGGTGCTGTGTATAGTGATATTACGGGGCACTGTGAGTGACACTATTATAGGGGTGCTGTGTATAGTGATATTACGGGGCACTGTGAGTGACACTATTATAGGGGTGCTGTGTATAGTGATATTACGGGGCACTGTGAGTGACACTATTATAGGGGTGCTGTGTATAGTGATATTACGGGGCACTGTGAGTGACACTATTATAGGGGTGCTGTGTATAGTGATATTACGGGGCACTGTGAGTGACACTATTATAGGGGTGCTGTGTATAGTGATATTACGGGGCCTGTGAGTGACACTATTATAGGGGTGCTGTGTATAGTGATATTACGGGGCACTGTGAGTGACACTATTATAGGGGTGCTGTGTATAGTGATATTACGGGGCACTGTGAGTGACACTATTATAGGGGTGCTGTGTATAGTGATATTATGGGGCACTGTGAGTGACACTATTATAGGGGTGCTGTGTATAGTGATATTACGGGGCACTGTGAGTGACACTATTATAGGGGTGCTGTGTATAGTGATATTACGGGGCACTGTGAGTGACACTATTATAGGGGTGCTGTGTATAGTGATATTACGGGACCCTGTGAGTGACACTATTATAGGGGTGCTGTGTATAGTGATATTATGGGGCACTGTGAGTGACACTATTATAGGGGTGCTGTGTATAGTGATATTACGGGGGCACTGTGAGTGACACTATTATAGGGGTGCTGTGTATAGTGATATTACGGGGCCCTGTGAGTGACACTATTATAGGGGTGCTGTGTATAGTGATATTATGGGGCACTGTGAGTGACACTATTATAGGGGTGCTGTGTATAGTGATATTACGGGGCACTGTGAGTGACACTATTATAGGGGTGCTGTGTATAGTGATATTACGGGGCCCTGTGAGTGACACTATTATAGGGGTGCTGTGTATAGTGATATTACGGGGCACTGTGAGTGACACTATTATAGGGGTGCTGTGTATAGTGATATTACGGGGCACTGTGAGTGACACTATTATAGGGGTGCTGTGTATAGTGATATTACGGGGCACTGTGAGTGACACTATTATAGGGGTGCTGTGTATAGTGATATTACGGGGCACTGTGAGTGACACTATTATAGGGGTGCTGTGTATAGTGATATTACGGGGCCCTGTGAGTGACACTATTATAGGGGTGCTGTGTATGGTGATATTACGGGGCACTGTGAGTGACACTATTATAGGGGTGCTGTGTATAGTGATATTACGGGGCCTGTGAGTGACACTATTATAGGGGTGCTGTGTATAGTGATATTACGGGGCACTGTGAGTGACACTATTATAGGGGTGCTGTGTATAGTGATATTACGGGCACTGTGAGTGACACTATTATAGGGGTGCTGTGTATAGTGATATTACGGGGCACTGTGAGTGACACTATTATAGGGGTGCTGTGTATAGTGATATTACGGGGCACTGTGAGTGACACTATTATAGGGGTGCTGTGTATAGTGATATTACGGGCACTGTGAGTGACACTATTATAGGGGTGCTGTGTATAGTGATATTACGGGGCCCTGTGAGTGACACTATTATAGGGGTGCTGTGTATAGTGATATTACGGGGCGCTGTGAGTGACACTATTATAGGGGTGCTGTGTATAGTGATATTACGGGGCACTGTGAGTGACACTATTATAGGGGTGCTGTGTATAGTGATATTACGGGGCACTGTGAGTGACACTATTATAGGGGTGCTGTGTATAGTGATATTACGGGGCACTGTGAGTGACACTATTATAGGGGTGCTGTGTATAGTGATATTATGGGGCACTGTGAGTGACACTATTATAGGGGTGCTGTGTATAGTGATATTACGGGGCACTGTGAGTGACACTATTATAGGGGTGCTGTGTATAGTGATATTACGGGGCACTGTGAGTGACACTATTATAGGGGTGCTGTGTATAGTGATATTACGGGGCACTGTGAGTGACACTATTATAGGGGTGCTGTGTATAGTGATATTACGGGGCACTGTGAGTGACACTATTATAGGGGTGCTGTGTATAGTGATATTACGGGGCCCTGTGAGTGACACTATTATAGGGGTGCTGTGTATAGTGATATTACGGGGCACTGTGAGTGACACTATTATAGGGGTGCTGTGTATAGTGATATTACGGGGCACTGTGAGTGACACTATTATAGGGGTGCTGTGTATAGTGATATTACGGGGCACTGTGAGTGACACTATTATAGGGGTGCTGTGTATAGTGATATTACGGGGCACTGTGAGTGACACTATTATAGGGGTGCTGTGTATAGTGATATTACGGGGCACTGGGGTGCTGGAGTGAACACTGTTATAGGGGTGCTGTGTATAGTGATATTACGGGGCACTGTGAGTGACACTATTATAGGGGTGCTGTGTATAGTGATATTACGGGGCACTGTGAGTGACACTATTATAGGGGTGCTGTGTATAGTGATATTACGGGCACTGTGAGTGACACTATTATAGGGGTGCTGTGTATAGTGATATTACGGGGCACTGTGAGTGACACTATTATAGGGGTGCTGTGTATAGTGATATTACGGGCACTGTGAGTGACACTATTATAGGGGTGCTGTGTATAGTGATATTACGGGGCCCTGTGAGTGACACTATTATAGGGGTGCTGTGTATAGTGATATTACGGGGCACTGTGAGTGACACTATTATAGGGGTGCTGTGTATAGTGATATTACGGGGCACTGTGAGTGACACTATTATAGGGGTGCTGTGTATAGTGATATTACGGGGCCCTGTGAGTGACACTATTATAGGGGTGCTGTGTATAGTATGGGGCACTGTGGTGACACTATTATAGGGGTGCTGTGTATAGTGATATTACGGGGCACTGTGAGTGACACTATTATAGGGGTGCTGTGTATAGTGATATTACGGGGCACTGTGAGTGACACTATTATAGGGGTGCTGTGTATAGTGATATTACGGGGCACTGTGAGTGACACTTTATAGGGGTGTGTGTTAGTGATATTACGGGGCACTGTGAGTGACACTATTATAGGGGTGCTGTGTATAGTGATATTACGGGGCACTGTGAGTGACACTATTATAGGGGTGCTGTGTATAGTGATATTACGGGGCACTGTGAGTGACACTATTATAGGGGTGCTGTGTATAGTGATATTACGGGGCACTGTGAGTGACACTATTATAGGGGTGCTGTGTATAGTGATATTACGGGGCACTGTGAGTGACACTATTATAGGGGTGCTGTGTATAGTGATATTACGGGGCACTGTGAGTGACACTATTATAGGGGTGCTGTGTATGTGTATGGGGTGCTGTGTATAGTGATATTACGGGGCACTGTGAGTGACACTATTATAGGGGTGCTGTGTATAGTGATATTACGGGGCCTGTGAGTGACACTATTATAGGGGTGCTGTGTATAGTGATATTACGGGGCACTGTGAGTGACACTATTATAGGGGTGCTGTGTATAGTGATATTACGGGGCACTGTGAGTGACACTATTATAGGGGTGCTGTGTATAGTGATATTACGGGGCACTGTGAGTGACACTATATAGGGGTGCTGTGTATAGTGATATTACGGGGCACTGTGAGTGACACTATTATAGGGGTGCTGTGTATAGTGATATTACGGGCACTGTGAGTGACACTATTATAGGGGTGCTGTGTATAGTGATATTACGGGGCACTGTGAGTGACACTATTATAGGGGTGCTGTGTATAGTGATATTACGGGGCGCTGTGAGTGACACTATTATAGGGGTGCTGTGTATAGTGATATTACAGGGCCCTGTGAGTGACACTATTATAGGGGTGCTGTGTATAGTGATATTACGGGGCCCTGTGAGTGACACTATTATAGGGGTGCTGTGTATAGTGATATTACGGGGCACTGTGAGTGACACTATTATAGGGGTGCTGTGTATAGTGATATTACGGGGGACTGTGAGTGACACTATATAGGGGTGCTGTGTATAGTGATATTACGGGGCACTGTGAGTGACACTATTATAGGGGTGCTGTGTATAGTGATATTACGGGGCACTGTGAGTGACACTATTATAGGGGTGCTGTGTATAGTGATATTACGGGGCCCTGTGAGTGACACTATTATAGGGGTGCTGTGTATAGTGATATTACGGGGCACTGTGAGTGACACTATTATAGGGGTGCTGTGTATAGTGATATTACGGGGCACTGTGAGTGACACTATTATAGGGGTGCTGTGTATAGTGATATTACGGGGCACTGTGAGTGACACTATTATAGGGGTGCTGTGTATAGTGATATTACGGGGCACTGTGAGTGACACTATTATAGGGGTGCTGTGTATAGTGATATTACGGGGCACTGTGAGTGACACTATTATAGGGGTGCTGTGTATAGTGATATTACGGGGCACTGTGAGTGACACTATTATAGGGGTGCTGTGTATAGTGATATTACGGGGCACTGTGAGTGACACTATTATAGGGGTGCTGTGTATAGTGATATTACGGGGCACTGTGAGTGACACTATTATAGGGGTGCTGTGTATAGTGATATTACGGGGCACTGTGAGTGACACTATTATAGGGGTGCTGTGTATAGTGATATTACGGGGCACTGTGAGTGACACTATTATAGGGGTGCTGTGTATAGTGATATTACGGGGCACTGTGACGTGGTGACACTATTATAGGGGTGTGTGTATGTGATATTCGGGGCCCTGTGTGACACTATTATAGGGGTGCTGTGTATAGTGATATTACGGGGCACTGTGAGTGACACTATTATAGGGGTGCTGTGTATAGTGATATTACGGGGCACTGTGAGTGACACTATTATAGGGGTGCTGTGTATAGTGATATTACGGGGCACTGTGAGTGACACTAATATAGGGGTGCTGTGTATAGTGATATTACGGGGCACTGTGAGTGACACTATTATAGGGGTGCTGTGTATAGTGATATTACGGGGCACTGTAGTGACACTATTATAGGGGTGCTGTGTATAGTGATATTACGGGGCCCTGTGGTGACACTATTATAGGGGTGCTGTGTATAGTGATATTACGGGGCACTGTGAGTGACACTATTATAGGGGTGCTGTGTATAGTGATATTACGGGGCACTGTGAGTGACACTATTATAGGGGTGCTGTGTATAGTGATATTACGGGGCACTGTGAGTGACACTATTATAGGGGTGCTGTGTATAGTGATATTACGGAGCACTGTGAGTGACACTATTATAGGGGTGCTGTGTATAGTGATATTACGGGGCACTGTGAGTGACACTATTATAGGGGTGCTGTGTATAGTGATATTACGGGGCACTGTGGTGACACTATTATAGGGGTGCTGTGTATAGTGATATTACGGGGCACTGTGAGTGACACTATTATAGGGGTGCTGTGTATAGTGATATTACGGGGCACTGTGAGTGACACTATTATAGGGGTGCTGTGTATAGTGATATTACGGGGCACTGTGAGTGACACTATTATAGGGGTGCTGTGTATAGTGATATTACGGGCACTGTGAGTGACACTATTATAGGGGTGCTGTGTATAGTGATATTACGGGGCACTGTGAGTGACACTATTATAGGGGTGCTGTGTATAGTGATATTACGGGGCACAGTGAGTGACACTATTATAGGGGTGCTGTGTATAGTGATATTACGGGGCCCTGTAGTGACACTATTATAGGGGTGCTGTGTATAGTGATATTACGGGGCACTGTGAGTGACACTATTATAGGGGTGCTGTGTATAGTGATATTACGGGGCCCTGTAGTGACACTATTATAGGGGTGCTGTGTATAGTGATATTATGGGGCACTGTGAGTGACACTATTATAGGGGTGCTGTGTATAGTGATATTACGGGGCACTGTGAGTGACACTATTATAGGGGTGCTGTGTATAGTGATATTACGGGGCACTGTGAGTGACACTATTATAGGGGTGCTGTGTATAGTGATATTACGGGGCACTGTGAGTGACACTATTATAGGGGTGCTGTGTATAGTGATATTACGGGGCACTGTGAGTGACACTATTATAGGGGTGCTGTGTATAGTGATATTACGGGGCACTGTGAGTGACACTATTATAGGGGTGCTGTGTATAGTGATATTACGGGGCACTGTGAGTGACACTATTATAGGGGTGCTGTGTATAGTGATATTACGGGGCACTGTGGTGACACTATTATAGGGGTGCTGTGTATAGTGATATTACGGGGCACTGTGAGTGACACTATTATAGGGGTGCTGTGTATAGTGATATTACGGGGCACTGTGAGTGACACTATTATAGGGGTGCTGTGTATAGTGATATTACAGGGCCCTGTGAGTGACACTATTATAGGGGTGCTGTGTATAGTGATATTACGGGGCACTGTGAGTGACACTATTATAGGGGTGCTGTGTATAGTGATATTAGGGGCACTGTGAGTGACACTATTATAGGGGTGCTGTGTATAGTGATATTACAGGGCCCTGTGGTGACACTATTATAGGGGTGCTGTGTATAGTGATATTACGGGGCACTGTGGTGACACTATTATAGGGGTGCTGTGTATAGTGATATTACGGGGCACTGTGAGTGACACTATTATAGGGGTGCTGTGTATAGTGATATTACGGGGCACTGTGGTGACACTATTATAGGGGTGCTGTGTATAGTGATATTACGGGGCACTGTGGTGACACTATTATAGGGGTGCTGTGTATAGTGATATTACGGGGCACTGTGAGTGACACTATTATAGGGGTGCTGTGTATAGTGATATTACGGGGCACTGTGGTGACACTATTATAGGGGTGCTGTGTATAGTGATATTACGGGCACTGTGGTGACACTATTATAGGGGTGCTGTGTATAGTGATATTACGGGGCACTGTGGTGACACTATTATAGGGGTGCTGTGTATAGTGATATTACGGGGCACTGTGAGTGACACTATTATAGGGGTGCTGTGTATAGTGATATTACGGGGCCTGTGAGTGACACTATTATAGGGGTGCTGTGTATAGTGATATTACAGGGCCCTGTGAGTGACACTATTATAGGGGTGCTGTGTATAGTGATATTACGGGGCACTGTGAGTGACACTATTATAGGGGTGCTGTGTATAGTGATATTACGGGGCACTGTGAGTGACACTATTATAGGGGTGCTGTGTATAGTGATATTACAGGGCCCTGTGAGTGACACTATTATAGGGGTGCTGTGTATAGTGATATTACGGGGCACTGTGAGTGACACTATTATAGGGGTGCTGTGTATAGCGATATTACGGGGGCTGTGATTGGTGCTATTACACTGCACATGTTGTTGCTGTTATATGGGCATTGTGAGTGATCACTTTTTATTCCATTGTTTTTTGGGGGGCAAAATGGCAAAAACACGGCGATTTAACCATGGCGATTTTTTTTTTCCCCTCTATGGTGTTAGAATTTCATAGTTCGGCATTTTCAGGGGGTGTCTAATGTGTTTATGCTTTTATATTTATATGTGATCTGGGAAAAGTTGGTGATTTATAACTTTTTTTTTTTACAATTTTTTTCCATAAATTGCCATGTTAATGAGATGGTTGCTACAATCGTGCCACGTGGAGGACGTCCCATTACCGATTCACATAGGGAAGGTGAAAGTAACCACTCAGTGCTGTTAGTTTTACTGCTTAATATTATAATTAAGCTGTGTATTGTCAATTGGGCGGTGTCAGACAGGAACAGGCAAGGAGAGCTTTGACACTCTCTGCCTCTGATTGGACAGCGTCAGAGAGTTTTGAATCATGCTCCCTTGCCTGCTCCTGCCTGGCACCACCCACTTGTCAGACACCAAAATGGACTGTGCTGATTGGTCAGGAATGGTGGGGGCTAGAGAAAAAAATTTCAACTGTGCCAGAATTATTGGAGGGGCGGCTATTAATTGGTGGAGGTGGTTAAAGGTCCCCCTTAAGGACGTTGTGAATATATCTATTATAAAGAAACTGGTAGGAATTGTCACTGAGATCATTTTCAGAGGACACTATGGCTGGCATTATTAAATATTCACTCTGACAGTATTATATGGGAACTACGCCTGGCACTATATGGACAGTTCCATAAGCTCTGCTATGGCATCACTTCAACTGGGCAACACAGGATCAGAATTACTAAGAGTTCCACCATCTTGCCTGAGCTTCTCCTCTGCTCTGTTAACAACACTTAGTGATCTGCTTTACAGTCATGGCCATAGGCAGCAATAGTCTGGAGTCTAGTCATTCAGGTCTATGGAGAGTTTTCTAGACATGCTCAGTGCAGGGAGGGGGAAGACATAAGCTGTGACATCATCTATCAGTAGTGGATGTAATGATGACTCAGTGGTGTTATCTATAGAGGTGTTATCTACTATTGTAATCCTGTCTGTGATGTAAATTAGGGGACTTCTGCAATGAAAACCCTTGCAGAATTGGGAAGTATCAGTCTATTATTAGGCTTAGTGGCCAGAGTTAAAATTGTGGGATATAGAAATTTTTATATTATTTAAAAATGGAAAGTTAAAAAAAAAAAAAAAAAAAAAAACATCAAAAATTCTTAGAAAAAAATGTTTACCATAAAAAAATGGTTAAAAATATACGTAATTTTCTTTGGTGATGCAGCTGATGGATGTGGAGAAAACTTCAGAGGGCCCAAGCTGAGCTTTAGCACCAGGATCCATGAGCCTGATACTTGGCTGATACTGATACCCTGGTACATATGTTGTTGGTCTATTCTAAGTTTATACCACCTACTAGTTAGAAAATTAAACCCCAAAATTTTGGTGCAATTTGGTGCATTTTGTCACATTTCAGCCACGCCCCTTTCCTGCCAATGTATGACCACTAGTTGGATAAGTCAGAAAAAATTTCTGTAGTTCAATGCACCAGAATATGCCACATTTTGGCACATGTTTAGCCAGGGTTCAGTTGTAGCCACGACAGTAAATCTGCCCAAGTATCTTTTTATTCTTGATACCTGTTTGGGACTGTTCACATTCATCAAAATATTTCCATTGGGGATATTAGGCCACAGAACCAAGTCTGTCTGAAATATAAACTGTCTCAGTTTCTTCCAGCGCCTCACAGTGGACACTTCAAGTAATTGTACCAGTATTCTACTGAAGGAAGTGGTGTGGAAGTGACTTTCCCCGCCCCTGCAGTTCCACGCCCCTGCTTTGCACAATTATCTATACTTTAATTCTATTACCCTCTTTCTATAGGGAGCGCTTCCAAAAATGAAATTCTGAAACGAAATTGATAACAAAAAACTCCTCAAAAACTGAACAGAATTTACCGAATATTGACAATTAATGGGACACATACCCTGAGCCCTCAGAAATCCCAGTAGATACCTTTAAACCATGTGAATAATAGGGAAAAAAATGAATATATAATGGAAAAGTTTTAAATGATTATAAATGGAGCATAAAATGTAATTAGGCGCCTGTGAGTTTGGTAACACTAATTAAACATTAGTAATTAGGCTCGGTAAATCTTCAATTAATTACAGATGAAAGCAATGACTTCATACAATATGTTGACGCTTTATTGTTTAAATATATTAAATCTATGACTTTTTTTTTTGGCTCAGTCTAAAGTCTTGAGAACATTTTATAGGTGACAAAAAAAAGACCAGGATTTGGAGGATCTTAAGAGAAAAGTAAGAATTCAGCTCCCTCTGCTGGTCAATAGGAAAACCACCTAAAATATAGTTAAAGATAGAAAATGAAAAATTGACTGTCTGCAAATAGAGGGAAAGGTTGATAGAAAGTAGAAACCTTCAATTTAATGATCAATTGATTTGTAGTTTCATGTTTTCTTCTCAACTGAGGCTTTAAAGCACTAAGGTCTGTAGGATGAACAAGCAATATTCTCTCTAAGTCTGTGTAGCGAGTGGGGGAAGCAGTAAGGAACCCCAGAAAGTTCCCTCTAAGCTGAGTAACAAATACAAATGTAGGTACCTTTAAAATGGTCAGATACACAAAGTCAAAAAATCCAGGAAACTAGTATAAAACAGCATCCAGGTCTAGTGCAGTGAATGTTAATGCCTGTATCCCTAGTGGTGTAAGGTGCTTAAAGGGTTAATTTTTGTATCTCTGATGGTCTAGGGAAGAGAAGGGAATAATTCTGGAATTCCGAGAGGTCTAAGCCAATAACAGTGCAAGTGATTTACGTAAGAATATCTGTGGGTCTAAGAAAGTAACAGAGAGGAAAGGAATTAATCCATAAACCAGATGGGGAGGTCAATGGATATGCTCCTATGTACAAGAATATAACTACTATAATACTGCTCCTATGTACAAGAATATAACTACTATAATACTGCTCCTATGTACAAGAATATAACTACTATAATACTGCCTCCTATGTACAAGAATATAACTACTATAATACTGCCCCTATGTACAAGAATATAACTACTATAATACTGCTCCTATGTACAAGAATATAACTACTATAATACTGCTCCTATGTACAAGAATATAACTACTATAATACTACTCCTATGTACAAGAATATAACTACTATAATACTGCCTCCTATGTACAAGAATATAACTACTATAATACTGCTCCTATGTACAAGAATATAACTACTATAATACTGCCTCCTATGTACAAGAATATAACTACTATAATACTGCTCCTATGTACAAGAATATAACTACTATAATACTACTCCTGTGTACAAGAATATAACTACTATAATACTACCTCCTATGTACAAGAATATAACTACTATAATACTGCTCCTATGTACAAGAATATAACTACTATAATACTGCCTCCTATGTACAGGAATATAACTACTATAATACTGCTCTTATGTACAAGAATATAACTACTATAATACTACCCCTATGTACAAGAATATAACTACTATAATACTGCTCCTATGTACAAGAATATAACTACTATAATACTGCTCCTATGTACAAGAATATAACTATTATAATACTACTCCTATGTACAAGAATATAACTACTATAATACTGCTCCTATATACAAGAATATAACTACTATAATACTGTCCCCTATGTACAAGAATATAACTACTATAATACTGCTCCTATGTACAAGAATATAACTACTATAATACTGCTCCTATGTACAAAAATATAACTACTATAATACTGCTCCTATGTACAAGAATATAACTACTATAATACTGCCTCCTATGTACAAGAATATAACTACTATAATACTACTCCTATGTACAAGAATATAACTACTATAATACTACTCCTATGTACAAGAATATAACTACTATAATACTACCTCCTATGTACAAGAATATAACTACTATAATACTGCTCCTATGTACAAGAGTATAACTACTATAATACTGCTCCTATGTACAAGAATATAACTACTATAATACTGCTCTTATGTACAAGAATATAACTACTATAATACTGCCCTATATACAAGAATATAACTACTATAATACTGCTCCTATGTACAAGAATATAACTACTATAATACTGCTCCTATGTACAAGAATATAACTACTATAATACTGCTCCTATGTACAAGAATATAACTACTATAATACTGCTCCTATGTA
>CAMRHE010000867.1:0-107500 GCA_947044405.1 Leptodactylus fallax | reverse complement strand
AACCCCGGCAGGTAATGGCCTATTTACTTACCTACCCGCTGGCCTCCTCTGCCTCCCCTTCTGTTATGTGCCGAAAGCTGCAGGGAGTGCACCGGTGTCCAGGATAGGTAAGTAACACTGGTTTTTATGTTTGTCACCACCTGGGTCTCCAATCATTATACTCTGGGGTCTAAAAAGACCCCAGAGTATAATAATAGTTCATGGGTGGGCCACTATGGAGCATAATACCATGTGCAGGGGCCACTATGGGGCATAATACCATGTGCAGGGGCCACTATGGAGGGCTATGGCGCCTGTTTATATCATACGCTGTCTGTTTATAGTGACCGTGTGATGTCATTCCAGCCTTGTCACATAGACGTATATAGGACGAGGCTGTAGTTACATTACATGGCCGCTATGAGATGAATGACACTATGTAAACAGAGAAGCGATCACACAGGTACCATTCAAACAGCTGATCAGTAGGGGTCCTGGGTTTTTGAGCCCCACTGATTAGTTTATTAATGACCTGGAAAGCCTTTTAATTAGTTAACACCTGGGGCATTATTAATAAGGGGCACTATTTATACAGGGTACACACAGACATTATTAACCCCTTCCCGCCGGTGACATTTTTCGATTTTCGTTTTGTTTTGTTTTTTTTGACTCCCCCCCCCTTCCAAACCCAATAACTTTTTTTATATTTCCGTTCTCAGAGCCATATGAGGTCTTAATGTTTGTGGGACGAATTTTTCTTCATGATGCTACCATTTATTATTCTGTAAAATGTACTGGGAAGCTGGAAAAAAATTCAGAATGGGGTGGATATGAGGAAAAAGTGGATTTGTGCGACTTTCTTACGAGATTCGTTTTTACGGCGTTCACTGTGCAGGCAAAATGACAGGTCACCTGTATTCTATGTTTCAGTACAATTTTGGGGTTACCAAATTTATATTGTTTTATTTACATTTTAACCCATTAACAAAAATCCAAAACTGTGCAAAAATATATATTTTTAAAAGTTACCATATTCTGACACCTGTACCATTTTTATACTTCTGTGTATGGGGATGTATAGGATGTCTTTTTTTGTGGGGCCAGGTGTACTTTTTAATTATACCATTTTGGGGAATTGCTATCCGCCATACTATTACGGTTAATATAAAGATGGGGGTATTATTCATTATGGGGGGTTATATAATATATTATATAATTGGGGGTAGCAGCAGGATGGGTGTGCAGGTGAGGACAATGTGGGTTGGATGCCTGGAAAAGTGAGGAGCCAAAGATGTCTGTGTTGCAAACTTTACAGAGACAAGTCACAGCTGGAAGAAGTGGTCATGGCGGTCCAAAGGGAAGAGAAGGGAAATGTGAAGGATTAGTCAGAGACGTCACCTGTAAGTCACAGAATGTTACTGCCCTGTATACACCTAAATGATAGAGGATAAATACCTGAGTGATGGGGGTCTGTCTGCTGAGACCCCCACTGAGCCTGAGAATTGGGTTTTTCCCCCCACTAGGTGGGAATTCAGCCTGACCGCAGCCATATATATAGGTGTCACTTGGTGGATGGACGAACCCGCGTGGCTCTCATTCATTTCAATGGGAGCGCCAAAGATCCCCTTAGTCCAGTCCTCAGCTATCTGCGGGGCTCCTATTATAGAGAATGGGGGCCACGTGGGCTCGTCCATCCACCAAGCAGAAGATGTGGGAAGTTACTTTCATTGTTAATGCCGTGTTGTTGATCTGATACTGAAGTAATACAGGAAGAAGAATTATTAAAAACTGTTTTATAACTTTGTGTATTGTGTATATTGTGCGACGATAACAGTGTGTGAAGCTAGTAGCATGGAAACTCAATTTTATTTTTGGCGAGGGGGGGGGGCGTCTTTCTATAGTCTGCCCCAGGCAGCAAAGAGGCTAGGTTCACCACTGTATCTGGTGCATTGTTAGACTCCCTGGTTTATTTATACCACCTATAGTATGAATTGGCAAAAAAAAGGCCCAAAAATTTGCCACATGGTTCTTTTATGCGCCAAAGATGCACCAGTTGGCTCTTTCTGTACACCGCTCGCAAAGTGGGTAGAATGGGATGCTTCTGGCCATTAAATTTACTATAACACACACCTAGTGCTAGTTGGAGCTTTTATTAAGACTGGAATACAAAATGCCAGTCTTATTTCCCCTCATTATGTCTCTTGTGTCGATCTCTCAGGCAGGCTCTCCCTTTGGCCCGCTGCACTCAGCTACTCCTCCTCGTCTGTCTTCTCACATTCTCCAGCGCTCCTCACTCAAGCCAGTCGGGTTCCTCACAGTTTGCTAGGCTCGATCGCTCTAAGGAATTGTCACACAGGAGAGGAAGTACGAACCACGTATTTTGGCCCCAGCCCTCCTAATGTCATGCTCCCAGGTAATGTCCAACAGCAGTAACTTTTATCTCCTCTCTGCTCTGCTCTGTTCTATTTCCTAGGGGTTGTTGAAGGGTGGGCCCAAGGAGTCCCAATCTGACACTATCTCATTAAAGGGCTGTGCCATTAAGGGGATAAGTGTCTTATCAGTTGATGTCCAACCACAAGGTCCCCCAATGATCAGGAGAATAAGGGACCAAAATTCCCCCGTGCCTCCTCTTTGTACTTCCTCCTGGTCACACAAGGACACTGGCCCTCCATTCCCAAGCAGAAGGTATGGGAGAATTTTGGTTCCCTATTCTCCTTATCACTCGAGGGACCTGGCAGTCAGATCCCCAATGATTGGACAAGGGGAGGCCGATATGACCAACCACACGACAGTCCACACATACTCTGGAATCTAACCTATATGGTAATAATTCATTTCAATGGGGGATCCAATACTAGACCAATATCATATAGTAACATAGTAATAAATAGGGCAAAAAAATTAAAGGGGAACCCAGAACCAGATCTTTTTGCCGGGGCACTACTATACCAAGACGGCCATGTAAAAATAAACTGTGGTCTGAAGACATTAACCACAAGGTCTCGTAATCGCCGTCTCTATCTTGTTAATTACTCCATAACAGAGTCCCAGAATACGTCTGTTGTTGGTTATGAAAAAAACATTGAGAAAACTAATAGAATTTAGGAATTACAATGTTACAATGACTTCCTCCTGAAGAGCAGGACACAATGAAATCCAGATAAGCCGAGCTCTGCGTGTCACGTACGTATTTATTTAATCAAGCCACCCCATGACTTCACCCGCGGCCCCCGCTGAGACCCACGCCACACGTCTCGCTGACAATGGGGGGGGGGGGACATGTCATCATCTCAGACATTGTCAGACTGATTTCTATTGGATTTGTCAATAAATACTGAAACTGAATTAAGTGAAAACAGAGCAGTAACCAAGATTAGCAAATCGTCTCCTCACAAGTACATTGTAGGACCTTATCCGTGCCAGATCTCCGACACAAAGTTACAGAACAGTCAAGTATCGATCTGTTGTTTGTGCCTTTGTGACATATGTAAAGCAGACGGCGCAGCAACCATGCAAAATACATAAGTATTATAAGAGAATGTAATGTAGTGATACAGATGTAGCAGAGCTGAATGGCTCATCTGGGGCTTTTGGGTCCTGCGATAACTCTTGGACTTGCAAAATTCATAGAATGGTGTGAAATCATGAAGAAGACAAAGTGTCCAGTGGCAGAGCAGAATCTATGTGGTTATATTAATGGGAGAACGTCCGTAACATAATAATGTAATAGGTTTATATCTGTAGCCATATATTCATCATAAGTTTAACAATAAAGCATAAATCACAGAATGACAAATGACACATTCAGCTCTACCACATCTGACAAGAAGATAAACGGTAAAATCTGTATCAATAGAGAGCAATGCGCTAACCTTACTAATACAGTATGAACAGCGACTTATCAGCCAGTGGCCTGTGTATCCGGGGGACAGAATGCTCGCACTGTGCCACCAGAACCACCTGAAGATTAACGCGGGGAAGACCAAGGAGATGGTGGTGGACTTCCGTAAAGGCAGAAGCCCTCCAAAACCAGTGGACATCCGGGGGACGGGCATCGAGATTGTGAACACCTATAAGTACCTGGGTCTGCTCCTTAATAATAAGCTGGACTGGGCAGATCATATGGAGGCCCTGTACAGGAAGGGCCACAGCAGGCTCTACCTGCTTAGGAAGCTGAGAGCCTTTGGAATCTGGGGGCCACTTCTTAGAACTTTCTTCAACTCGGTAGTGGCATCAGCCATCTTCTTTGGAGTGGCCTGCTGGGGGAGCAGCATATCAACCAGGGACAGAAATAAACTTGACAAGCTGATTAGAAGGGCCAGCTCTGTCCTGGGGAGCCCACTGGACCCAGTGCAGGTGGTGGGTGACAGAAGGATACTGTCCGTGGTGAGCTCCATGCAGAAGAAGAGTCCCATCCCATGCATGAGACTGTGATCGCGCTGGGCAGTACTGTCAGTGACCGACTGCTCCACCCTAGGTGTGAGAAGGAGCGCTATCGGAAGTCTTTCCTCCCCACCGCGGTTAGGCTGTACAACCAACACCGACCTAAGCGGAGATCATTACACACAGAGAACTGAAATATCTCTCTGCCTGTTATATCCCCCCCCCCCCCTCTGCTACGTCCTATCTGTCTGTCTGCTATTAATGTAATGCCTCTTACCTTGGAACATTCCTGTACATGTTGTATTTGTATTTGTATCTGCTTATCTTATCTTATCTTTGCTGCTGTAACACACTGAATTTCCCCATTGTGGGACTATTAAAGGACTATTATTATTATTATTATTATTATTATTAGAAATATCTTGAATCTGACAAAAGTAATAATATATAAAAATTCTATGAAAATGAACAAATGAAAGTCAGACATTGCTTTCCAACCAGGCTTCAACAGAATTTTTAAAAAGAGAAAACTCATGAAACAGGCCTGGACAGAAATGATGGTTCCCTTAATATTTAGTTGCACAACCTTTTGAGGCAATCCCTGCAATCAGACGATTCCTGTAACTGTCAATGAGACTTCTGCACCTCTCAGCAGGGATTTTGGCCGCTCCTCATGAGCAAACTGCTCCAGTTGTCTCGGGTTTGAAGGGTGCCTTTTCCAGACGGCATGTTTCAGCTCCTTCCAAAGATGCTCCATAGGATTGAGGTCAGGGCTCATAGAAGGCCATTTCAGAATAGTCCAATGTTTTCCTCTTAGCCATTATTGGGTGTTTTTAGCTGTGTGTTTTGGGTCATTATCCTGTTGCAAGACCCATGACCTGCGACTGAGACCAAGCTTTCTGACACTGGGCAGCACATTTCTCTCTAGAATCCCTTGATAGTCTTGAGATTTCATTGTACCCTGCACAGATTCAAGACACCGTGTGCCAGATGCAGCAAAGCAGCCCCAGAACATAACAGAGCCTCCTCCATGTGTCACAGTAGGGACAGTGTTCTTTTCAAGATAGGCTTCATTTTATCATCTGTGAACATAGAGCTGATGTGCCTTGCCAAAAATTTTGATTTTTGTCTCATCTGTCCATAGGACATTCTGCCAGAAGCTTTGTGGCTTGTCAACATGTAGTTTGGTAAATTCCAGTTTTGTCAGATTCAAGTTATTTCTGTGACCATTGTGGGTTTTTCTTTCATTAAACGAGGGAGGGGACCAACAATTTTGTCCACATCTGTATATAGATAATGCATAAAAGAGAAAGACAGAAAAAAGATAGATAGATAGATAGATAGATAGATAGATAGATAGATAGGAGATAGATAGATATGAGATAGATAGATAGATAGATAGATAGATAGATATGGTACAGAGATAGATGATATGGTACATAATTGATACAAGATAGATATGGGGTAGATAAGTAGATACATAGATAGCTATCTGATAGGTAGATAGACAGATAACTGATATAAGATATATAGAAAAATAATTCATGACAGATAGACCGATAGATAGAGATAGATATAAGATAGATAGATAGATATGAGATAGATAGATAGATAGATAGATAGATAGATAGATATGAGATAGATATGAGATAGATAGATAGATATGAGATAGATAGATATGAGATAGATAGATATGAGATAGATAGATATGAGATAGATAGATAGATGGATAGATAGATAGATAGATAGAGATAGATAGATAGATATAGATAGATAGATAGATAGATAGATAGATAAGAGATAGATAGATAGATATGAGATAGATAGATAGATATGAGATAGATAGATAGATATGAGATAGATATGAGATAGATAGATATGAGATAGATAGATATGAGATAGATAGATAGATAGATAGATATGAGATAGATAGATATGAGATAGATAGATAGATAGATAGATAGATAGATAGATATGAGATAGATAGATAGATAGATAGATAGATAGATATGGGATAGATAGATAGATAGACAGACAGATAGATAGATAGATATGAGATAGATAGATAGATAGATAGATGGTGATGTTCATATATTTCACACTGAACACTGCCCCATTGAGTTTTCTAGAATGAAATACACCTTTGTCTATATCCAGCTATCCTGTGTGGCTTACGCTGTGGCCGGTGTCATCATTCACAGTAACCTCTGCATTGCAGATAGACACCGTGCATCCAGAACTGACCATAAGGAAACCTTCATCTTTCTGGGAAGTTGGATCTTTAAAAGACGTAAAATTTAGAAGTGACCTGCTCTACCATTTCTGGTAAGTACTATACAAGCCATAAAACCTGACTCAGCCTCCATTACTGCCTCCCCTGATCAGACTTCGTTGTCATCTTAATGGGAAGGCAGTATATTAGAGAAACAAAAAAGGGATAAGCTCACCAACACGACTGGACAAATGGTGGTGGGGGGTAAGATGTGATCCTTCAAGGGGCCACAGTCACATTCCGGTTTAAGATGTGAAGCACATTTATTGTGAAGCTGTGGAGACACAAAGAAAACAAAACTGGTAAATCACAAGTTAATATGAAGTTCTAGAATGTTCCGTATCCCTTCATTTCTATGTATTCATTCATAGACATAGGTATGCTTTCCAAGAACGAAGACTGTGCATCTAATGCTACCTACTAGAAGGCACTAGGGGTGTGGCTTTTTCGGAAATTTGCGTATTTTTTCCCAGAGCAGCATTGCAGGGTTTATAAGGCTCCTTAGACCCACCTGGCGCTCCCCATATAACATTATTATGTCCACCCCAGACCTAAATAGATATAGTCATATATCCAAGAACTAAAAACAATTCCAAAAACATCGGCCTTGATATGAATGGTATGTAATGTGTTAAAGGGGCATTCCAGAATTGTAATATTGATGACCTGTCCTTAGGAGATGTCATCCATATGTAATCGGTGGGGGTCCAACATCTGAGACCCCCACTGATCAGCTATTAGAAGGTACTACAGTGTTTGGGTAAGCATAGTGCCTCACATTCTATAGTGGTTGTGCTTGGTATTGCAACTCAGCCCCATTCACGTGAACAGCAAGCAGGTCATGTGACCAAAAATTGTAATATCACTGGCTCGTGAAAAAGGAAGTGGCACTCACCCAAGTGGCGGTGTCATACCCCCACTGATCTAATACTGATGACCTATCCTAAACCCTGGAAAACATGTCAAGTTAAATTTTACTCCATCTGTAAATCCTAATAGATTAGATTTTTTTTTTCTACAATAGGAGCTTCAATTCCCCATACACTAATTTACCAGTAGACTAAAACACAATAAAACTAAAAACTCCACATTTCCAAAAACTACTGTTTCCTAAATGTCCCACTTTTTAATATATAATGTTATTATAAAAAAAAATAAAAATCCTTCAATAAAATGGGGCGGGATTACAATGATATTGTTACTATTTAATTAGTAAACAAATAATTTTTGAAAGTGTAATTTAGAAAATAAGACAAAATTTTATTTCTAAGTAATAATTAAACCCATTGAATTACAAGATTTTTTAGATTAATTATTTGCTTGTTTAATTTCAATTTAAAAACAAAAAAGAACTAAAAAATTGCAAATACAAATTTTAAGAAAAAAAAAATTATAAAAACTTGTATTTTCTTTTGCTTAAACGTCTTTCCCTTTTCTGCAAAATTTAGTCAAGTCAGCATCTCTTATTATTTATGTGATTTTTGCTGGGTTTGCCCTACATATAATGAATTTTTTATTTTTTTTAATCCGGATACAATATTTAATACTTTTCTCGTGTTCATTGGTCTTAACAAGTTCCGTACTAAAAATCGGACCACAAGTGATAGGGATTGCACATGTCCAGATTTTTTTCCCCATGTTTACTATGTTTATGAAACATCAAAAAGTTGAAATATTTATAAAAATAAGAGAAATTGGCTTGTTTCATTTCTGTTTTTTAATTTTATTTTTAATGTTGTGGCAGGTTCAGATTAAATCCCAGATATTTAAAAAAGTGAATAAAACATTTAATAAAATCCTGTCCAACCTATAAATGAGTAAGTCTACCTTTGTAAAATAATATAGGTGGATACATTTTGATTACCATTTCATATTTCATTTATGCAGTCTTTTTGTGGGACTACAGATATTTTTGAAAATATTACAAAAGCGAAATTGTTATTAAATATTTTAATCTTCATATTTTCTCGCTCTGTCTACAAAAACTGAAGATAGTAACTAGAAAGAAAGTATCACTTGATTCTTTCAAGAAAATCAAAACAAGTATATGGATGACTTAGGAATCTTCCACAATATCTTAAAGGGGTTTTTGATAAACTCAGTTTTTTAGAATAAGTTGATTTCACAGTTTTTTATTTAAAAAATTCTGTAAACCTGGTAGCAAGGACATACATGCCATAGTGGCAGACCATGTGGATACTATGGGGTCCTTGGACAAGGAGAGCCTAGTCTAGTTTGGTCCAATAACCTTTGCCTACTGGGTGGCAAAAATCTGTGTAGATCTCTCCACTCCAGAGGAAAACTATGGAGGAGGAAGCAAACATCAGGCCCTTCAGTCCTTCGTGGCAAAACCAGGCAGTGTCGTGGGAGCCCATTTTGATGTAAGACCCCTTTTCTCCAAAGTTTATCAAGCCTGGCAGAAAGTATCCAACTTCCCTGTAGCGCCATCACAGGAGAAATAAGGTATTGCCCATTTCTCTTTGCGTTACATAGTCAACGTATTGATTTCAGAGACTTGCCAAGACCTCCAGAGAACAAAAAGTCTCTCGTAGCTGCTCCTCAATCTTCCGAATAGGTGAGGATCCCGAATAGAGGACCCTCAATTATCTTAGAACTCCATATTATTCTAATAGGATATTTTCTACTATAAACCCTTCTACATATAATACACTACTTGAAATTCTAAAACAGTATGAAAAATTCAAAAATTACAAATTTTTAAATAAAATTGTAAAACATTCAAAAACATCATCCACCGTTACTATGTAAAAGAAAAAAAAATCAAAAGGGGCAACAACTTACAGTAATCTGACACCACACACAGTGTAGTCCTGTGAGGCCTTGGTAGCACTTAATGGCTTTGTGGCACTTTTCGCATTTGGTGGGGCAATTTCCTTCCACCCAAAAATGATGCATAACCTGTAAAACCAAGAAAAAATTCATTTATTTATTTTTTAAATCTAAATTTTTGAACTAGGACACTGAACTCAAACAAAAGACATCGTAGCCAGGACGTACATTTGTGTTCTTCTTCGACTTTACGTAGGTTTTGATGCAAGATGGGGGAGCTCTGGAGACACAACGTTCATGGGCGGTATATTTGCAGACTGGAAAACAAACCATGTATAGAAAAATGAGTAAATGATTTTGATGCAGGCAGAAGAAGACGTAACAGAAGCCTCTATAAATCAGAACTTGGGCTGTTTTTCTCCGTCGGCTTCAGAAGGGCAATAATTACGGGAAACATGATGCATATAAAACAAGAAAACCTTATCAGGAAATGCGGAATCCGATTAGTCCCAACTCAAATTTTTAAAAAATGACCCCCCAAATGATGAGCACTTTGAAGACAAATTAATGGCAGCCAAATGGACTGGTGTCATTTGTTAATAAAAAATAAAAAAAAATAAAAAATAGAAAAAAAAATCTACATTTTCCAAAATATAAGCTTATGAGCAGCTGGCAAGCACGAAAGTAAAAGCCATATGAGTTTATGATGTTTCGTCTATTGGTTTATCCGATCCTTAAATAGCTGATTAGTCCATTTCCAGATAGCAAGTGTTGTCATAGATGCCATGTACTCAGCAGCACAAGTTCATTTGTAACACACGACAACAAAAACACTATGTCTTCATTGGGTAAATTTGTTGCCTTCCGGAATACACCATCTGCTTCTAACATTTGATTTTCCAGGCACATCAGGCAAAATGTGGGATCATAGGATTATCGATGACATTACCAAGAAAACAAAACATTGTCTGTATGTCAGCAATACAGCCAGGTCCCTCAAATTAGTGAACTTTTATTCTCTCGTTGGCCTGGCTGAGCTATACGACGATCTTTCCATAGAGCTTCGATAACATTTTGGAACCACTGTCTTTGATATAGGCCTAAACTCATCCATAAAGGATACTTAAAGTCTAATCAAAAACTTCTAATATGGAAACCTCTACCCTAATCTAACCCTTTAGGTGGCCATATACATTACACTAAGGTTGGCCAAGCTTACCAATTTTGGTAAGAGTGGACAACCATCTAAAATGTATTAGATGTTCAACTGGGGTTTTTTCGGCAGATGTCAAGAAAAAAGGATCCAACATTTTTGAAGCACACTTGGCCGAACTGAGTATGTCTGTGTAGAGCATGGGAAAGTAGAGAGGAATAACTGATGGTGACCGGCTATGGAAGGTGTAAGCTCAACCCAAACCTTAATCCAGGATTCTTTTTTAATTTTTCCCTCGGTTATGGTGGTCATATACGATCCAATACTATATACAGCAGACACCACCATGTATGACCAGTCTTGGCTTTTCACAATTTTACTTCTTCATTAGAAGACCTGGAGAAGGTCACAATAAGAGTCAGACTAGGCTTTCTTGAGCCCACCAGAGGAGATGAAGGTCCACCCCATCTATACAGACCAGGCTCCCATCCACCACTTGCTTCATAATTCTTGTTATCTTTGTATACACAGTATATATGATCAGTAAGGTCTAAAGCTGGTTATACACGAGATATCTGTTGGTGTTTGCCCAACACCGACTTCATCTCTCCCAATTCCCCCTACACATGTATGTTCTATAGGACCAGACACCTCCAATGGTGACTTATCTTCCAGATGGGGTGTGTTGCGATCAGCAGGCTTGCCCAATAAGCATATAATGTATATGGCCAGCTTAATAGGTAATTTGTGAATCAACTCATAAGAAACAGATCCTAATGCCAAGTGATGGCTTCTAAGACCTCCAGATACAGTTCTCTTCTGAAGTATTTTTAGGGGTCTATTGAGTCAAAGCCTACAGGAAGATCCTTTGGTACTCTGGTGCACCAGTCCAACCTTGGTCATAAATGATGTATCTTTGTCTTCTTTAATGTCTACATTCAATAGATAGCACTAAGGAGATAAATGACTACCAGGGAAAATAACAATGTTCATATTTTTGCTTTTATAGGTTTTAGGTTCAATGTCTGTGCGCTATGTCTGGGGCAGTGAAGGGAATGTCAAAATTTACCATTGGCTCCTGAAAGAAGTTACAAAATACTTTGGAGACATCAATTCATCACTTAGTGTTCTATTACTAACCAAAGATATATGAATGTAGATTGATAGATAATGATAGATAGATAGATAGATAGATAGATAGATAGATAGATATGAGGTAGATAGATAGAGATGATAGATAAATAGATGGATAAATAGAAAGATAGATAGATAGATAGATAGATAGATAGATAGATAAATATGAGATAGATAGATAGATAAATATGAGATAGATAGATGGATAGATATGAGATAGATAGATAGATAGATAGATAGATAGATAGATAGATAGATAGGAGATAGATAGATATATAGATAGATATGAGATAGATATGGATAAGATAGATAGATAGATAGATAGATAGATAGATAGATAGATAGGAGATAGATAGATAGATAGATAGATAGATATGAGATAGATAGATAGATAGATAGATAGATAGATATAGAGATAGATAGATAGATAGATAGATAGATAGATAGATAGATGATAGATAGATAGATAGATAGATAGATATGAGATAGATAGGATAGATAGATAGATAGATAGATAGATATGAGATAGATAGATATGAGATAGATAGATAGATATGAGATAGATAGATAGATAGATAGATGATAGATAGATAGATAGATATGAGATAGATAGATAGATATGGGATAGATAGATAGATAGATAGATAGATAGATAGATAGATAGATATGAGATAGATTGATAATGGATAAATAGAGTAAGTCAGATGAGTCTACGCTCTTGTTCCGCTCCTCTCGGAGTTTGTACTTTGTTCACCTTCAGTATTAAATATTACCATCACATTACTTAAGACTCGCTGACTACAAGACTTTAATATTTCAGCAGAGTTTCTGAGGTAAGGCTTGTGGCTTTGGCACGATGTGTAGATCTTCCTCTTACTGCGTCAATGATGTATTTATTGCTTACCTATTGTGGAGAACAGTAAATAGTTTGTGGTATTTGCTTGGATCAGGAGCCGATGAACTCTGCACGGAGCGGAGCTTTGTAATGTCTCTTAAAGGTATAGCAGAAATCATAGAAGGCGATGTGGAATTATCTTCTAGGGTCCGGATGTATCAAAGCCATGCGGGAACATGCAGGGGCGCAGACAGGGATGTAATGCACAGCACATTTTTTAGGCTGGGTTCACAATTGTGTTGGAGGCTCTGTCACAGTGACCGCCAAATATCAATAGTCAATGGGGTCCTTCAATCACCGTTGATCCGTGTGTCTGTTGTTCTGGTCCTCTGAGGGACCAGAACAACGGATACCAGGGCGCAGATCTCAACATAAGATTACTGTGCTTGTCCATATTTTTTCTGGCGTGGGTGTTCGGTGGACTATGTATTTATTTTATGGGTCTATCTGGGGTCTATATTTGGGAGGTCTGGGGAACTGAGGAGTTTATTTATCGGGTTGGGGGTTTCTATTTAGAGGTCTGGGATTGTCTTTAGGAGTTCTGGTCTGTGATCTATATTTAGGGGTCTGTGGACTATATTTAGGGGTGCTCAGTGGTCTATATTTAGGGGTTTGGGGTCTTTATTTAGGGATTCTGTGGTCTTTATTAACTTAGGGGTCTGGGGTATATAGTTAGGGTGTCTGGTCCGGGGTCGGTATTTAGGGGTTCTGGTCTAAGGTCTGTATTGTGGGTGGTTGGTGATGTAGGACACACAGATGTAGCAAAGTCTAACTGGAACCCAAAAACTAAGTATCAAGTTAATCTTTGCTGCATGTCTACGCACTGCTTGTGGCTACTGGTGGTGTTTGGGGCCATTGCCTATGTAAATGATGGGCCTACAATACAGTATGTTTAAAAGGTTTAGGCGATGAAAGGGGCACAACGTTCCTTATCTGACTGGGACACCACAACATCTTGTACCATCCTAGGCTGTAACTGTTGAGGTGAGAGGGAGTTGCTGTTTGGGTCTCTCCGTAACTCTCAGAGACTTTAGTGAAGAGGGACATGGTCAATTCTTCAATTTATGACTGCATTCGGGGGTCCAATGGAGTCTTGGTAACAGGTTGTACTTCCCTAATAAATCCCTATTAATGAATTGAGTGAATTTTATCATAAAGACACACACAGGGATGTAAAGACTCCGCACAATCCCTCGCCAGGAGAGCCAGCAGCAAAGTTTTTATATAACTGAGTTACTTGGATGGCCATCTATTTGAATGGCCAGCATGTAATACTACATTTTGCCTCTAGTGGCCACTGCAGTACATAAGACACATATTCTGATCAACCCTCTGGGATTAGTGAGGTTCTTCCTTCGACAACCCCTTAAAATTCCACACCAGGTGTTTACATTCTGACCGATGCATAGGTGAATATTCGGCACTTACATGAGCAGCATAATCCTTGTTTCCCAAGACCAATGAGCATGTTCAGACACAGGTTGCAGTAGGCAGGTTTATTGAAGTGCTTCAGTCTCCATACATGCTGCCCGTCATCCTTCACATTCTGCAGGGAATATTGGTAAAACATGGCGGTAAATGCTCGCGTGATAGACATATATGATTAATATACTGTACATGAGAGGAGCCGTATACTGGGGGGTGGGCTCCTCCTCATTCATTCCTTTATAGGTCATTGTTTGGAGGAAAATATGCATGTTGCACTATGGATTTCACCCCATACGTGATGACAAAGCGTGCATATTTTTCTGCTACATGTTGATGGGGATTGTACGTTCTTGTTGCAAATCCTCAGTGACAGATCCTAACCGTAAGACATGCCGATTCAGATGACTGCCGTAGTATATACGAAGAGTAAAGGAATTTCTGGCCACCATATGACTTGTATTTTCTAGCAGTTTTCCCCTCTGTAAGCTCTGTCTCTAATTCAGTTCTCCCACAGCTGGGGGTGGAGACTAGCTGCAATGATGTCTCCTATATACAGCACATGGGGGAAAATAAAAACTCTAGAGACTGCTCTATAACTCTTTCTTACTCACTCAGCAGCAGTAGCACCATATACAGCACTACACAGAAGTACTGAGCAGTACTGATGTGAATAAAGCACTTGGGATAACATAGAAAACTTATTTTATATAAAGTAATTTGATATATGAGTCAACAAACAGTCCATCTTGGGAGACCAAGATGGATTTAATCAAGATTTAGAAGTTATAAAGGTGTTTAACCTAGTGTTAAAGGGAAGGTCCAGTTTTGCTTTTTTGTTTTTTTTTATGTGTTTTGCTTATATAGTGCCATCATATTCCGCAGCGCTTTACAAACATTGTCGGTCACTGTCCCATATAGGGCTCACAATCTATATTCCCTATCAGTATGTCTTTGGAGTGTGGGAGGAAACCGACCAAACACGGGGAGAACATACAAACTTCCTGTCCTTGGATAGATTCGAACCCAGGACTCCATCGCTGCAAGGCTACAGTGCGACCCGCTGAGTATCCACTGCCAATCTGTTGGTCTCTGCCACGTTCTCACTTGTCTGGCAGAGGTAACATATTCTAGTCAGTGTAAGATTTTAATTTTTTTTAATTTTACAATATAAAAAACAAAAACCTGGAAAACTATCTATATTATGTGTCCAAAAGTACTGTATGTGCCCCCTCTCCTGATTAACCCCTTCTAAACAACTGCTGTCACGGCAGATGTCAGGACTTTAAATATGGTGCCCACTCAGGAGCTAAGCTGGTGCCATAGCCAGGGGGGTCTCTACTTTTTTTATACACCAGAGACCCAGCAGCAGTGCCTGTGATCAGAGACAACTGTGATCACAGGCACTTAACCAACTCAGGCGCTATGGTGAGATGCAACCACGGCACCTGGGGGGGTTATCGATACTTTTAATGGCTTCCCTGGTCTAAACATTAGTAGTACAGTCTATGGCATAAGTGATCTAAAGATTGCAGTTTCAAGCCTCCTGGGGGATGGGTTTAAAAAAAAAAAAAAAAAAATCTAAAAATTTAAATAAAAAGTGATCTGAATATCACACATTTCCCAAATTGATATGAATAAAAACTGCATGTTGTCTTCCACAAAAGACGCCTTACACACATGGAAATACAAAAAAGCTGCGGGTGTCAGAATACGGCGATTCAAAGGAATCATTTTTATTTTTCAATGTTTTGTATTTTTGTAATGGTATTAAAACATGAAAAAAAACATATAAATGTGGTATCGCCGCGATCGTACCGACCTGCGGAATATAGATACAGTAAATCTGTAAGAAAATGGCACAGTGGTGTTTTTTTTTTTTTTCTTTTAAATTCCACTCCATTTGGAATTTTTTTCCAGCTTCCCAGTATATGGCACAGAATATTAAACGGTAACATTACAAAGTACAATTTGCCCCACAAAAAATAAGCCCTTATAAGTGTCTGTGAGTGAAAAAGTTATACCTGCGTACAGTATCTCTTCCTATTTCTGCAGTATCTATCTTATATATATCCATTTAATATCTATATTTTGCTGTATCTATGTAAGATCTATCCCATATCCAGTCTATCTATACTATATGACTAATAGTACATGCACCCCCTGCTTGGCTTCAGGTGTGTCAGCCACATCCATTGCACACAGCTACATAATATCCAGCGCACAGGCCTGACCTCTCCCTGTCGCACACGTGTTATATGTTGTACTGAAGGGCCAAAAAAGGTGCAAATGCCCTCCAGTCCATGGGAAGTATAAAAAAGTCAGATGTGTCAGTAATAAAAAGGTAACATTATAAATACACAGCACAGTAAAACTAGTGTAAAAGAGGGGCAGATGATAGACAAGCCCCAGTGATTTAACCCTTCCCTTCCCACAGCAGACATTTTTGTATTTTTTGCACTTTTCCATGTTTCTGCTCACAGAGCTGGACGAGGATCTGATTTTTGTGGGATAACTTGTACTGAATATTCCATACAATGCACTGGGAAGCTGAAACCATTCTGAATGGGGTGGAATTGGGGAAAAATACGCAGTTGTGCCACTTTCTTCTGGGTTTAGTTTTTACGGCGTTCACTGTGGGGTACACACAACCTGCGGACTGTTCTGTGGGTCACAGAATTACATTTATAAAGTGTCTTGTGATTGGGCATTTTAGCTATTTGTTCCTGCTATAACATTTGATGCCTGGGATTACATTCTCATGTTTTACTAGTATTTTTCGATCCAGTGATACCCAATGTTCTTGTTAGTATTGTCCATTTATTTCTATATGCAAAATGAGGAAAAGCGGGTTCTGGATTTGTCTATTTTTTTTTTTTTTTTAACACATTTTTAAAAACTTTATCACTTTCTCTTTTTTTTTTTCCCCTTGGTTGCTTTGTTACTATTTAGCCCATCCGTAGGCAGGAGTCTTTAGTAATATAGCACTGGCTCCCAGAGTAGCTCAGAGTTGTCAGCTCCTGAACAGGCACCGTCTATAAAGACCAAATATTCACCATATATGTACAGCGGATGTCAGGAAGGAGTTAAGAGGCGCTTTCCTAGGATATCACCTTTGCCACAGGTCATCTTGTGAAATTTCGGTTCTCCTAGATTTGCTCCAGTAAAACTGAAAAGTTAAGGCGTCAGATAGTCCAGCAGCAAAGTCCTAGACCAAGTAAAGTCCCGGAGCAGAAGCACCAAGTCCTAACTGTATCTGTAGATGGAATAAGTGCTAGAACTCAAAGAACATGGAAATAGGTTTCTATGGTGGAGCAGGAATGACGTCCAAGACACAATAGGATCTGGACTAATTATCAATCAGAGATAATACACACAGTGATGTCACAGTACAGAGATAATACACACAGTGATGTCACAGTACAGAGATAATACACACAGTGATGTCACAGTACAGAGATAATGCACACAGTGATGTCACAGTACAGGGATAATGCACACAGTGATGTCACAGTCCAGGGATAATGCACACAGTGATGTCACAGTACAGGGATAATGCACACAGTGATGTCACAGTACAGGGATAATACACACAGTGATGTCACAGTACATGGATAATACACACAGTGATGTCACAGTACAGAGATAATACACACAGTGATGTCACAGTACAGGGATAATACACACAGTGATGTCACAGTACAGGGATAATACACACAGTGATGTCACAGTACAGAGATAATACACACAGTGATGTCACAGCACAGAGATAATACACACAGTGATGTCACAGTACAGAGATAATACAGACAGTGATGTCACAGAACAGAGATAATACACACAGTGATGTCACAGTACAGGGATAATACACACAGTGATGTCACAGTACAGGGATAATACACACAGTGATGTCACAGTATAGGGATAATATACACAGTGATGTCACAGTACAGGGATAATACACACAGTGATGTCACAGTACAGAGATAATACACACAGTGACGTCACAGTACAGGGATAATACACACAGTGACGTCACAGTACAGGGATAATACACACAGTGATGTCACAGTACAGGATAATACACACAGTGATGTCACAGTGCAGGATAATACACACAGTGATGTCACAGTACAGGGATAAAACACACAGTGATGTCACAGTACAGGGATAATACACACAGTGATGTCACAGTGCAGGATAATACACACAGTGATGTCACAGTGCAGGATAATACACACAGTGATGTCACAGTGCAGGATAATACACACAGTGATGTCACAGTACAGGGATAATACACACAGTGATGTCACAGTACAGAGATAATACACACAGTGATGTCACAGTACAGGGATAATACACACAGTGATGTCACAGTACAGGAATAATACACACAGTGATGTCACAGTACAGGATAATACACACAGTGATGTCACAGTACAGAGATAATACACACAGTGATGTCACAGTACAGGATAATACACACAGCGATGTCACAGTACAGAGATAATACACACAGCGATGTCACAGTACAGGATAATACACACAGCGATGTCACAGTACAGAGATAATGCACACAGCGATGTCACAGTACAGAGATAATGCACACAGTGATGTCACAGTACAGGGATAATACACACAGTGATGTCACAGTACAGGGATAATACACACAGTGATGTCACAGTACAGAGATAATACATACAGTGATGTCACAGTACAGAGATAATGCACACAGTGATGTCACAGTACAGGGATAATACACACAGTGATGTCACAGTACAGAGATAATACACACAGTGATGTCACAGTACAGAGATAATGCACACAGTGATGTCACAGTACAGGGATAATACACACAGTGATGTCACAGTACAGGAATAATACACACAGTGATGTCACAGTACAGAGATAATGCACACAGTGATGTCACAGTACAGAGATAATGCACACAGTGATGTCACAGTACAGAGATAATACAGACAGTGATGTCACAGAACAGAAATAATACACACAGTGATGTCACAGTACAGGGATAATACACACAGTGATGTCACAGTACAGGGATAATATACACAGTGATGTCACAGTACAGGGATAATACACACAGTGATGTCACAGTACAGAGATAATACACACAGTGACGTCACAGTACAGGGATAATACACACAGTGACGTCACAGTACAGGGATAATACACACAGTGATGTCACAGTACAGGATAATACATGTCACAGTACAGAGACAATACACACAGTGATGTCACAGTACAGGGATAATACACACAGTGATGTCACAGTACAGGGATAATACACACAGTGATGTCACAGTACAGAGATAATACACACAGTGATGTCACAGTACAGGGAGACTACACACAGTGATGTCACAGTACAGGAATAATACACACAGTGATGTCACAGTACAGGATAATACACACAGTGATGTCACAGTACAGAGATAATACACACAGTGATGTCACAGTACAGGATAATACACACAGTGATGTCACAGTACAGAGATAATACACAGTGATGTTACAGTACAGAGATAATACACACAGTGATGTCACAGTACAGGGATAATACACACAGTGATGTCACAGTACAGGAATAATACACACAGTGATGTCACAGTACAGGGATAATACACACAGTGATGTCACAGTACAGGAATAATACACACAGTGATGTCACAGTACAGAGATAATACACACAGTGATGTCACAGTACAGAGATAATACACAGTGATGTTACAGTACAGAGATAATACACACAGTGATGTCACAGTACAGGGATAATACACACAGTGATGTCACAGTACAGGGATAATACACACAGTGATGTCACAGTACAGAGATAATACACACAGTGATGTCACAGCACAGAGATAATACACACAGTGATGTCACAGTACAGAGATAATACAGACAGTGATGTCACAGAACAGAGATAATACACACAGTGATGTCACAGTACAGGGATAATACACACAGTGATGTCACAGTACAGGGATAATACACACAGTGATGTCACAGTATAGGGATAATATACACAGTGATGTCACAGTACAGGGATAATACACACAGTGATGTCACAGTACAGAGATAATACACACAGTGACGTCACAGTACAGGGATAATACACACAGTGACGTCACAGTACAGGGATAATACACACAGTGATGTCACAGTACAGGATAATACACACAGTGATGTCACAGTGCAGGATAATACACACAGTGATGTCACAGTACAGGGATAAAACACACAGTGATGTCACAGTACAGGGATAATACACACAGTGATGTCACAGTGCAGGATAATACACACAGTGATGTCACAGTGCAGGATAATACACACAGTGATGTCACAGTGCAGGATAATACACACAGTGATGTCACAGTACAGGGATAATACACACAGTGATGTCACAGTACAGAGATAATACACACAGTGATGTCACAGTACAGGGATAATACACACAGTGATGTCACAGTACAGGAATAATACACACAGTGATGTCACAGTACAGGATAATACACACAGTGATGTCACAGTACAGAGATAATACACACAGTGATGTCACAGTACAGGATAATACACACAGCGATGTCACAGTACAGAGATAATACACACAGCGATGTCACAGTACAGGATAATACACACAGCGATGTCACAGTACAGAGATAATGCACACAGCGATGTCACAGTACAGAGATAATGCACACAGTGATGTCACAGTACAGGGATAATACACACAGTGATGTCACAGTACAGGGATAATACACACAGTGATGTCACAGTACAGAGATAATACATACAGTGATGTCACAGTACAGAGATAATGCACACAGTGATGTCACAGTACAGGGATAATACACACAGTGATGTCACAGTACAGAGATAATACACACAGTGATGTCACAGTAC
Source organism: Leptodactylus fallax (assembly GCA_947044405.1). Lineage (NCBI taxonomy): Eukaryota > Metazoa > Chordata > Amphibia > Anura > Leptodactylidae > Leptodactylus > Leptodactylus fallax. The sequence continues at coordinate 86,542 of CAMRHE010000867.1, read as the reverse complement.
AGAGATAATGCACACAGTGATGTCACAGTACAGGGATAATACACACAGTGATGTCACAGTACAGGAATAATACACACAGTGATGTCACAGTACAGAGATAATGCACACAGTGATGTCACAGTACAGAGATAATGCACACAGTGATGTCACAGTACAGAGATAATACAGACAGTGATGTCACAGAACAGAGATAATACACACAGTGATGTCACAGTACAGGGATAATACACACAGTGATGTCACAGTACAGGGATAATATACACAGTGATGTCACAGTACAGGGATAATACACACAGTGATGTCACAGTACAGAGATAATACACACAGTGACGTCACAGTACAGGGATAATACACACAGTGACGTCACAGTACAGGGATAATACACACAGTGATGTCACAGTACAGGATAATACATGTCACAGTACAGAGACAATACACACAGTGATGTCACAGTACAGGGATAATACACACAGTGATGTCACAGTACAGGGATAATACACACAGTGATGTCACAGTACAGAGATAATACACACAGTGATGTCACAGTACAGGGAGACTACACACAGTGATGTCACAGTACAGGAATAATACACACAGTGATGTCACAGTACAGGATAATACACACAGTGATGTCACAGTACAGAGATAATACACACAGTGATGTCACAGTACAGGATAATACACACAGTGATGTCACAGTACAGAGATAATACACAGTGATGTTACAGTACAGAGATAATACACACAGTGATGTCACAGTACAGGGATAATACACACAGTGATGTCACAGTACAGGAATAATACACACAGTGATGTCACAGTACAGGGATAATACACACAGTGATGTCACAGTACAGGAATAATACACACAGTGATGTCACAGTACAGAGATAATACACACAGTGATGTCACAGTACAGAGATAATACACAGTGATGTTACAGTACAGAGATAATACACACAGTGATGTCACAGTACAGGGATAATACACACAGTGATGTCACAGTACAGGGATAATACACACAGTGATGTCACAGTACAGAGATAATACACACAGTGATGTCACAGCACAGAGATAATACACACAGTGATGTCACAGTACAGAGATAATACAGACAGTGATGTCACAGAACAGAGATAACACACACAGTGATGTCACAGTACAGGGATAATATACACAGTGATGTCACAGTACAGAGATAATACATACAGTGATGTCACAGTACAGAGATAATGCACACAGTGATGTCACAGTACAGGGATAATACACACAGTGATGTCACAGTACAGAGATAATACACACAGTGATGTCACAGTACAGAGATAATGCACACAGTGATGTCACAGTACAGGGATAATACACACAGTGATGTCACAGTACAGGAATAATACACACAGTGATGTCACAGTACAGAGATAATGCACACAGTGATGTCACAGTACAGAGATAATGCACACAGTGATGTCACAGTACAGAGATAATACAGACAGTGATGTCACAGAACAGAGATAATACACACAGTGATGTCACAGTACAGGGATAATACACACAGTGATGTCACAGTACAGGGATAATATACACAGTGATGTCACAGTACAGGGATAATACACACAGTGATGTCACAGTACAGAGATAATACACACAGTGACGTCACAGTACAGGGATAATACACACAGTGACGTCACAGTACAGGGATAATACACACAGTGATGTCACAGTACAGGATAATACATGTCACAGTACAGAGACAATACACACAGTGATGTCACAGTACAGGGATAATACACACAGTGATGTCACAGTACAGGGATAATACACACAGTGATGTCACAGTACAGAGATAATACACACAGTGATGTCACAGTACAGGGAGACTACACACAGTGATGTCACAGTACAGGAATAATACACACAGTGATGTCACAGTACAGGATAATACACACAGTGATGTCACAGTACAGAGATAATACACACAGTGATGTCACAGTACAGGATAATACACACAGTGATGTCACAGTACAGAGATAATACACAGTGATGTTACAGTACAGAGATAATACACACAGTGATGTCACAGTACAGGGATAATACACACAGTGATGTCACAGTACAGGAATAATACACACAGTGATGTCACAGTACAGGGATAATACACACAGTGATGTCACAGTACAGGAATAATACACACAGTGATGTCACAGTACAGAGATAATACACACAGTGATGTCACAGTACAGAGATAATACACAGTGATGTTACAGTACAGAGATAATACACACAGTGATGTCACAGTACAGGGATAATACACACAGTGATGTCACAGTACAGGGATAATACACACAGTGATGTCACAGTACAGAGATAATACACACAGTGATGTCACAGCACAGAGATAATACACACAGTGATGTCACAGTACAGAGATAATACAGACAGTGATGTCACAGAACAGAGATAACACACACAGTGATGTCACAGTACAGGGATAATACACACAGTGATGTCACAGTACAGGGATAATACACACAGTGATGTCACAGTACAGGGATAATATACACAGTGATGTCACAGTACAGGGATAATACACACAGTGATGTCACAGTACAGAGATAATACACACAGTGACGTGACAGTACAGGGATAATACACACAGTGACGTCACAGTACAGGGATAATACACACAGTGATGTCACAGTACAGGATAATACACACAGTGATGTCACAGTGCAGGATAATACACACAGTGATGTCACAGTACAGGGATAATACACACAGTGATGTCACAGTACAGGGATAATACACACAGTGATGTCACAGTGCAGGATAATACACACAGTGATGTCACAGTGCAGGATAATACACACAGTGATGTCACAGTACAGGGATAATACACACAGTGATGTCACAGTACAGAGATAATACACACAGTGATGTCACAGTACAGGGATAATACACACAGTGATGTCACAGTACAGGAATAATACACACAGTGATGTCACAGTACAGGATAATACACACAGTGATGTCACAGTACAGAGATAATACACACAGTGATGTCACAGTACAGGATAATACACACAGCGATGTCACAGTACAGAGATAATACACACAGCGATGTCACAGTACAGGATAATACACACAGTGATGTCACAGTACAGGGATAATACACACAGTGATGTCACAGTACAGGATAATACACACAGTGTTGTCACAGTACAGAGATAATACACACAGTAATGTCACAGTACAGGGATAATACACACAGTGATGTCACAGTACAGGAATAATACACACAGTGATGTCACAGTACAGAGATAATGCACACAGTGATGTCACAGTACAGCGATAATGCACACAGTGATGTCACTGTACAGAGATAATGCACACAGTGATGTCACAATACAGGGATAATACACACAGTGATGTTACAGTACAGGGATAATACACACAGTGATGTCACAGTACAGGGATAATACACACAGTGACATCACAGTACAGGGATAATACACACAGTGACGTCACAGTACAGGGATAATACACACAGTGATGTCACAGTACAGAGATAATACACACAGTGATGTCACAGCACAGAGATAATACACACAGTGATGTCACAGTACAGAGATAATACAGACAGTGATGTCACAGAACAGAGATAATACACACAGTGATGTCACAGTACAGGGATAATACTCACAGTGATGTCACAGTACAGGGATAATACACACAGTGATGTCACAGTACAGAGATAATACACACAGTGACGTCACAGTACAGGGATAATACACACAGTGACGTCACAGTACAGGGATAATACACACAGTGATGTCACAGTACAGGATAATACATGTCACAGTACAGAGACAATACACACAGTGATGTCACAGTACAGGGATAATACACACAGTGATGTCACAGTACAGGGATAATACACACAGTGATGTCACAGTACAGAGATAATACACACAGTGATGTCACAGTACAGGGATAATACACACAGTGATGTCACAGTACAGGAATAATACACACAGTGATGTCACAGTACAGGATAATACACACAGTGATGTCACAGTACAGGGATAATACACACAGTGATGTCACAGTACAGGATAATACACACAGTGATGTCACAGTACAGAGATAATACACACGTGATGTTACAGTACAGAGATAATACACACAGTGATGTCACAGTACAGGGATAATACACACAGTGATGTCACAGTACAGGGATAATACACACAGTGATGTCACAGTACAGAGATAATACACACAGTGATGTCACAGTACAGAGATAATGCACACAGTGATGTCACAGTACAGGGATAATACACACAGTGATGTCACAGTACAGAGATAATACACACAGTGATGTCACAGAACAGAGATAATGCACACAGTGATGTCACAGTACAGGGATAATACACACAGTGATGTCACAGTACAGGGATAATACACACAGTGATGTCACAGTACAGAGATAATACACACAGTGACGTCACAGTACAGGGATAATACACACAGTGACGTCACAGTACAGGGATAATACACACAGTGATGTCACAGTACAGGATAATACATGTCACAGTACAGAGACAATACACACAGTGATGTCACAGTACAGGGATAATACACACAGTGATGTCACAGTACAGAGATAATACACACAGTGATGTCACAGTACAGGGATAATACACACAGTGATGTCACAGTACAGGAATAATACACACAGTGATGTCACAGTACAGGATAATACACACAGTGATGTCACAGTACAGAGATAATACACACAGTGATGTCACAGTACAGGATAATACACACAGTGATGTCACAGTACAGAGATAATACACAGTGATGTTACAGTACAGAGATAATACACACAGTGATGTCACAGTACAGGGATAATACACACAGTGATGTCACAGTACAGGGATAATACACACAGTGATGTCACAGTACAGAGATAATACACACAGTGATGTCACAGTACAGAGATAATGCACACAGTGATGTCACAGTACAGGGATAATACACACAGTGATGTCACAGTACAGAGATAATACACACAGTGATGTCACAGTACAGAGATAATACACACAGTGATGTCACAGTACAGAGATAATACACACAGTGATGTCACAGTACAGAGATAATACACACAGTGATGTCACAGTACAGGGATAATATACACAGTGATGTCACAGTACAGAGATAATACACACAGTGATGTCACAGTACAGGGATAATACACACAGTGATGTCACAGTACAGAGATAATACACACAGTGATGTCACAGTACAGAGATAATACACACAGTGATGTCACAGTACAGGGATAATACACACAGTGATGTCACAGTACAGAGATAATACACACAGTGATGTCACAGTACAGAGATAATACACACAGTGATGTCACAGTACAGAGATAATACACACAGTGATGTCACAGTACAGAGATAATACACACAGTGATGTCACAGTACAGGGATAATATACACAGTGATGTCACAGTACAGAGATAATACACACAGTGATGTCACAGTACAGGGATAATACACACAGTGATGTCACAGTACAGAGATAATACACACAGTGATGTCACAGTACAGAGATAATACACACAGTGATGTCACAGTACAGAGATAATACACACAGTGATGTCACAGTACAGGGATAATACACACAGTGATGTCACAGTACAGGGATAATACACACAGTGATGTCACAGTACAGATATTATCATTGTCCCATCTCTATAAGCTCCTCTTCTGATCTACTTCTATAATCTTCTGCTATATTTGCCTCCCATACAACTTCTCTCGGGCTGCCCCTTTGCTCTGGAATCTTCTTCCTCTTATTTATTGCATTATTTTCTATAATAATCCTATTTCTTATGTATTTCATAGATACAAGTATTGGATATTTTGCCATTAATCTGCTGTGAAGAAAAGCTTCACTGAGACAAAAATGCCCAATTTATAAAGCATTAGATACAAGTTCCAGACAATTTACTTTTATTTGAATCTGTTCGGCTGAAGGATTTACTGAAACTGCAGGAATCTGGAAGTGCAGAATATACTTAATCAGACTCTGGGGTAGGATAAAGCAGATCTATGCACTGTAGTTATAGTCAGCCGGCGAAATGTGTCATGGATGGAAGGTTGTATGTGTAATGGCCAATGGTCAGCAAAGGAGACGGCAATAGGGCAAGACAGTGAATGGCCAAGAGAGACAGCAAATGGATACCAGAGACAGTAAAAGCACAGAAGAGACCTCAAATAGACATATTAGAGAGCAAATGGGCAGGAGAGACAACAGAATAGAAGAAACAGTAAAATAGCAGGAAACAGTAAATAGATAAGAAAGATAGCAGAATAGCAGGAGAGAGAGAGAGAAAAGAGGCGAGGGAGGCTAAAGCAAAGAGGACTTCTATCTATATTATCTATCTATCTATCTATCTATCTCATATCTATCTATCTATCTACCCTATCTATCTATCTATCTATATATATCTATCTATCTATCTATCTATCTATCTATCTCATATCTATCTATCTATCTATCTATCTGTCTATATTATCTATCTATCTATCGTATCTATTTATCTATCACTCTATCTCATATCTATCTATCTAATATCTATCTATCTATCCCCTATCTATCTATCTATCTATCTATCTATCGTATCTATTTATCGATCACTCTATCTCATATCTATCTATCTATATTATCTATCTATATTATCTATCTATCTATCTATCTATCTATCTATCTATCTATAGTATCTATTTATCTATCTATCTATCTATCTATCTGTCTATATTATCTATCTATCTATCTATCTATCTATCTATCTATCGTATCTATTTATCTATCACTCTATCTCATATCTATCTATCTCATATCTATCTATCTACATATCTACATATCTATCTCTATATATCTATCTATCTACCTATCTATCTATCTATCTATCTATCTATCTCATATCTATCTACTATCATCTATCTATCTTTCCTATCTATCTATCTATCTATCCCATATCTATCTATCTATCTATCCTATCTATTTATCTATCACTCTATCTCATATCTATCTATCTATCTATCTATATTATCTATCTATCTATCGTATCTATTTATCTATCACTCTATCTCATATCTATCTATCTATCTATATTATCTATCTATCTATCTATAGTATCTATTTTATCTATCAATATATATAGTGGTTAGCAATGATGTCTTGCAGCGCTGGAGTCCTGCGTTACAACCCAGCCAAAGGCAACATCTGCAAGGAGTTTGTGTGTTCTCCCCGTGTTTGCGTGGGTTTCCTCCGGCACTTTAGACATACTGACAGGGAATGTAGATTGTGAGCCCTATGTGGGACAGTGACCACAATGTCTGTAAAGCGCTGCGGAATATGATGGCGCTATATAAGTAAGCGTGATAAAATAAAAATAAATAGAGAAATCAGCATTCTTCATATAAGTAAAGGACTGGATCCAAAGTTATTCAATAAAAGAAAATTGCAGCACTGGAAAAATTCATAGAAAAAGATGATTCTTTATTGCCACATATACTGTGTGTCTCTCTATGTGTGGAATCTGTTTATCTCTGAGCTGTGCACCAGTTACCACTGTATTGTATAGGCTATGTCTGCCATCTAGTGGACATAATGTACTATGCTAGTCACTGATAAAACGGTGGCTCATGAAGTTATATAAGTGTATGTGATTTACATAATTATATTTGCCACACTTGTATATTATTCTGTATATATGTATCACTGTATTATTACTTTTGTCAAAGAAAGACACTCTATAGTTTACTCTTTCAGCTGCCTGTTCTGAAGTGAACACATTGCTTTTCACACTGTGTCCACCAGATGGCGCACTGAATGTCATACAACTAACCTGACCACTGAATCTTGGTGCCTAATATTACTGGCAGCATCGCAGAAGAAGAGAGATGGTAATACTGACCGCAACTCTCCATCTACAGAATACAGGACATTCTAATCTGAAACCAGATCACCAATGTGATGTCACAGTACAGAGATAATACACACAGTGATGTCACAGTACAGGGATAATACACACAGTGATGTCACAGTACAGGATAATACACACAGTGATGTCACAGTACAGGGATAATACACACAGTGATGTCACAGTACAAGATAATACACACAGTGATGTCACAGTACAGGGATAATACACACAGTGATGTCACAGTACAGAGATAATACACACAGTGACATCACAGTACAGGGATAATACACACAGTGATGTCACAGTATAGAGATAATACACACAGTGATGTCACAGTACAGGGATAATACACACAGTGATGTCACAGTACAGAGATAATACACACAGTGATGTCACAGTACAAGATAATACACACAGTGATGTCACAGTACAGGGATAATACACACAGTGATGTCACAGTACAGAGATAATACACACAGTGACGTCACAGTACAGGGATAATACACACAGTGATGTCACAGTATAGAGATAATACACACAGTGATGTCACAGTACAGATAATACACACAGTGATGTCACAGTACAGGGATAATATACACAGTGATGTCACAGTACAGAGATAATACACACAGTGATGTCACAGTACAGAGATAATACACACAGTGATGTCACAGTACAGAGATAATACACACAGTGATGTCACAGTACAGATAATACACACAGTGATGTCACAGTACAGGGATAATATACACAGTGATGTCACAGTACAGAGATAATACACACAGTGATGTCACAGTACAGAGATAATACACACAGTGATGTCACAGTACAGGGATAATACACACAGTGATGTCACAGTACAGGATAATACACACAGTGATGTCACAGTACAGAGATAATACACACAATGATGTCACAGCACAGGGATAATACACACAGTGATGTCACAGTACAGAGATAATACACACAGTGACGTCACAGCACAGGGATAATACACACAGTGATGTCCAGTACAGAGATAATCACACAGTGATGTCACAGTATAGAGATAATACACACAGTGATGTCACAGTACAGGGATAATACACACAGTGATGTCACAGTATAGAGATAATACACACAGTGATGTCACAGTACAGGGATAATACACAGTGATGTCACAGTACAGGTGTGATGAACCGACCCTCAGTTTTATATCTTTCTTGGAAGTGTGTTTTACTTGCTTAGGTCAGTCCTTCCCCCACTTGGAATGCGGTGCTTTAGTGGAGTCCACATTGCTGGACGATACGCTTCACTGGTTTTATGTGTGTTCATTGGAGATGGCTTGCTATAGCCAGGCACTTTTATTATCCCTGGCCAGATGGGATGGGGGATAGCAAGCCTTAACTTCACCCTTCTCTCCGAGGGTTCTGCAAAGGTGGGAGAAGGGGGGCTGCCTGGGTGCAAGGGGTGGGTGGAGCACTAGCCATATGCTGTGGGCAGACCTGGATTCTGGGGTCATTCAGCAAAGAGGCAGTAAGGAGCTCTGATCTGGGAGAAGATGAGAGGGCCTGCCCTACTGAGGAATGCTTTGAGGGCCTAGTTCTGGACAGCATGTAGAAGGATTGTTTTATGCAACTTGCTTAAGCTTGCGCCCTAGGCCCAAAACTCTGCTGTGGCCTAGAGAAACGGACTACGAGCCTATGCCGGTATTTTCTCTATCTTTTAATTCCCTTGTTTATTTTTGTGTATTGTATCATCGCTCCTTTGCTTGTATGTTTATGCTTGATCGTATTAATATTGTATATTTCTGTATATGCTATTAATCCATACCGACCCACTAGGGTTATTAAATATATAAAATTTATATCGCTCATTTCGTTTTATCCTATGACCCGGTCTACTCACGGTGTGTGAGTGGGAGGTTAAGAAAGAAGTTTGATCGCAGGCGTGCCAGGCGGCTGGGCGAGGCGATATTCTTCACAACAGGGATAATACACAGTGATGTCACAGTACAGAGATAATACACACAGTGATGTCACAGTACAAGGATAATATACACAGTGATGTCACAGTACAGTGATAATACACGCAGTGATGTCACAGTACAGGGATAATACACACAGTGATGTCACAGTACAGAGATAATACACACAGTGATGTCACAGTACAGGGATAATACACGCAGTGATGTCACAGTACAGGGATAATAGGGATAATAAACAGCAGATGTCTAATGTAATAATTCAGATCTGCAATAACTGGGGTGGCTACATTACAGACTTCTGATTGGCTCTTCATATGTAACTTGTTGTTCTGGGTTTAAAAGGGAACTCAGAGGGGATAATGTGCTGTACTATATGACACTGTGACTGGCACCTCTGTGAGCACTGCTAAGCCTCAGTCACTATTCTGTGGCCGCTTTTATTATAGCCCCTATGTAGACAATGCGGCCCCACAGTATATCGGGTACTCCCATGTGATGGACACTGAGGTCAGTTCTGTGTGACCTTACACTGTCCAATGTCATTTATGTTGCTGCCACAGGATTGACCTTGATCTTATAACTATGATCGTCTTTAAGGGTGTGGCCAGGATAAGGGGTGGAGCTTAGCTCCAAAATGCCAGTTGTGGCATTTCCATGACTGATGACCTCTAGTGGCCCCATATTATATTACATTTATATAAGATTATAAATAAAAAAAACTGTAATAGTAAAAATCTAATAAAACATATAAAACCTTACATTTTCCAACCCAAGTAAAACGAGGAGGGGGATGGTCGTCATTCCTCCCTGAATCCACTCATCCAGTGACACGGTCCCGTCATGGTCATAGTCGATCTCTTCCATCATTTCATGGAGAATCTGTCATCAGAAATGGGGGAAGTCACACAAGTTACCTTCACATGGTACGACATTGGGTATTTTCTCGACCTTGTCTTGATCTGCTGATGTATAGGAGATCTTCCTGCACTCCCGTCCTGATGTCAGGCCGAGTATGCACACTGCCGCTCCATTCATCCTCTATGGGTGTATCAGAGCAGAGTATGGAGAATGAATGGATCCTCAGTGCACATGCTCGACCTGTCGCTTCATCAGGATCGGTGGGGTCCTAGTGACCAGACCTCCATCACTATCGATAGGGAGTAACCTCCGACCTTGATACAACCCCTTTAAATGATAAATTCTGCAAGGCTAAGATCACACCTGCGTCAGAGTCCGTGTGAAATCGACTGAACTTGAGGACAAAAAAAGTCCAAAAATAATAGATGCCCGACAGACCCCATTACTGTCAATGGGGCATCCGCTGTTGTCATTGGATGGACCTCCATTTAACCCCTTCCTGCTGCAGCCATTTTTTAATTTTTCCATCCACAAAGCTGTGAGGACTTATTTTTTGCGGGACAAACTGTATTTAATAATGGTACCATTTAATATTCCATAGGCTGGAACCAATTCAGAATGGGGTGGAATTAGAGAGAAACTGCAGCTGCGCCACATTCTTCAGGGTCTTGTTTTTACGGTGCAAATTTTGCATTTCATGGAGACTTGGGAAATGAAGTTTAATGTAGACAAATGTAAGGTTATGGATTTTGGGCGACAAAATAAAATGTCTGATTATGTACTTAATAGTAAATTACTGGGTAAGACTGACAGTGAGAGAGACTTGGGGATTGTGGTGGACAATAAGCTTACCTTTAGTGACCAGTGCCAGGCAGAGGCTGCCAAGGCAAATAAAATTATGGGATGCATCAAAAGAGGTCGAGATTCTCATGACAAGAACATAGTTATGCCTCTATACAAATCACTGATACGGCCACACTTAGACTATTGTGCACAATTCTGGGCCCCAGTATACAAGAAAGACATAATCGAACTAGAAAGAGTGCAAAGAAGGGTAACCAAAATTATTAGGGGAGTGGGTGGATTGGAGTACAACGATAGATTAACAAACTTGGGGTTATCAGTTTAGAGAAAAGACGTCTACGGAGAGATCTAATAACAATGTACATGAAGCGACAGCACAAAGAACTTTCTAATGATCTTTTTACCCCTAGACCAGTGACAGTAACAAGGAGACATCCTCTACACCTAGGCCGGTGACAGTGACAAGGGGACGTCCTCTAGGTCTAGGCCAGTGACAGTGACAAGGAGACATCCTCTACACCTAGACCGGTGACAGTGACAAGGAGACATCCTCTACACCTAGACCGGTGACAGTGACAAGGAGACATCCTCTACACCTAGACCGGTGACAGTGACAAGGAGACATCCTCTACACCTAGATCGGTGACAGTGACAAGGAGACATCCTCTACACCTAGACCGGTGACAGTGACAAGGAGACATCCTCTACGTCTAGGCCAGTGACAGTGACAAGGGGACATCCTCTACACCTAGACCGGTGACAGTGACAAGGAGACATCCTCTACACCTAGACCGGTGACAGCGACAAGGGGACATCCTCTACACCTAGACCGGTGACAGTGACAAGGAGACATCCTCTACACCTAGACCGGTGACAGCGACAAGGAGACATCCTCTACACCTAGATCTGTGACAGTGACAAGGAGACATCCTCTACACCTAGACCGGTGACAGTGACAAAGGGACATCCTCTACATCTAGACCGGTGACAGCGACAAGGGGACATCCTCTACACCTAGGCCAGTGACAAGGGGACATCCTCTACGCCTAGGCCAGTGACAGTGACAAGGGGACATCCTCTACACCTAGACCGGTGACAGCGACAAGGAGACATCCTCTACACCTAGATCTGTGACAGTGACAAGGGGACATCCTCTACACCTAGACCGGTGACAGTGACAAGGAGACATCCTCTACACCTAGACCGGTGACAGTGACAAGGAGACATCCTCTACACCTAGACCGGTGACAGTGACAAGGAGACATCCTCTACACCTAGACCGGTGACAGCGACAAGGGGACATCCTCTACACCTAGACCTGTGACAGTGACAAGGGGACATCCTCTACACCTAGACCGGTGACAAGGGGACATCCTCTACACCTAGGCCAGTGACAAGGGGACATCCTCTACACCTAGGCCAGTGACAAGGGGACATCCTCTACGCCTAGGCCAGTGACAGTGACAAGGGGACGTCCTCTACACCTAGGCCAGTGACAAGGGGACATCCTCTATGCCTAGGCCAGTGACAAGGGGACATCCTCTACACCTAGGCCAGTGACAAGGGGACATCCTCTACGACTAGGCCAGTGACAAGGGGACATCCTCTACACCTAAGCCAGTGACAAGAGGACATCCTCTACACCTAGGCCAGTGACAAGGGGACATCCTCTACGCCTAGGCCAGTGACAGTGACAAGGGGACATCCTCTACACCTAGACCGGTGACAGTGACAAGGGGACATCCTCTACATCTCGGCCGGTGACAGTGACAAGGGGACATCCTCTACACCTAGACCGGTGACAGTGACAAGGGGACATCCTCTACACCTAGACCGGTGACAGCGACAAGGGGATGTCCTCTACACCTAGACTGGTGACAGTGACGAGGGGACATCCTCTACGCCTAGACCGGTGACAGCGACAAGGGGGAATCCTCTACACCTAGACCGGTGACAGTGACAAGGGGACATCCTCTACACCTAGACCAGTGACAGTGACAAGGGGACATCCTCTACACCTAGACCGGTGACAGTGACAAGGGGACACCCTCTACACCTAAACCAGTGACAGTGACAAGGGGACGTCCTCTACACCTAGACTGGTGACAGCGACAAGGGGGAATCCTCTACACCTAGACTGGTGACAGTGACAAGGGGACATCCTCTACACCTAGACCGGTGACAGCGATAAGGAGACATCCTCTACACCTAGACCAGTGACAGTGACAAGGAGACATCCTCTACACCTAGACCGGTGACAGTGACAAGGGGACATCCTCTACATCTAGACCGGTGACAGCAACAAGGGGACCTCCTCTACACCTAGACCGGTGACAGTGACAAGGGGACATCCTCTACACCTAGGCCAGTGACAGTGACAAGGAGATATCCTCTACACCTAGGCCAGTGACAGTGACAAGGGGACGTCCTCTACATCTAGACCGGTGACAGTGACAAGGGGACGCCCTCTACACCTAGATCAGTGACAGTGACAAGGAGACATCCTCTACACCTAGATCAGTGACAGTGACAAAGGGACGTCCTCTACACCTAGTACACTGACAGTGACAAGGGGACGTCCTCTACTCCTAGACCAGTGACAAGGGGACGTCCTCTACACCTAGACCGGTGATAGTGACAAGAGGACATCCTCTACTCCTAGACCAGTGACAAGGAGACATCCTCTACACCTAGGCCAGTGACAAGGGGACATCCTCTACACCTAGGCTGGTGACAGTGACAAGGAGACATCCTCTATGTCTGGAGAAGAGAAAGTTTCACCAGCAACATAGAAGAGGATTCTTTACAGTAAGAACAGCGAGGCTATGGAACTCGCTGCCCCAGGACGTTGTGAAGGTGGATTCATTGAACAAGTTTAAAGAGGGCCTGGATGCCTTTCTCGAACAGAACAACATTACGGGTTATGGGCTCTAGATTTTAAGGGCACGTTGATCCAGGGTTTTATACTGATTGCCAGATTGGAGTCGGGAAGGAATTTTTTTCCCATGAAATGGGGCAATTGGCATAAACCTCATGGGGTTTTTTTTGCCTTCCTCTGATTCAACACTGTAGGGGACTGTAGGGTTATAGGTTGGACTTGATGTACTGATGTTTTCATCCAACCTCACCTACTATGTAACTATGTAACTATGAAAGGCTAAGTACCTATATTCTGTGCATCAGCACAATTTCGGTGGTACCAAATTTATATGGTATTTATTATGCTTTAATATCTTAAAAAAATACAAGATCTTGAAAAACAAAATTTTCTCTTGGAGTCGCCATATTCTGACACCTGTAACTTTGTTTTATATTTCCATATATTAAGCAGCATAAGGCATCTTTTTTTGCGGGGTCAGATGTACTTTTTATTTATACCAATTTGGGGAATGTCTGAAGTTTTGATCACGTTTTCTTAAAATTTTTATGGGAGGCAAAACGGCAAAAAAAAAAACCAAAAAACTCCATTCAGCTCTTTTTTTTTTCCTGCTACGGTGTTCACTATAAGCGAAAAATATTTTTAGAAATTTGAAATTAAAACACCCAGAGACTGGCAGACCTCATTGACTTCCAGGTGTGCGGCATAAAGTGGCAGAGAAAAAAGTCCTCTGTGCAGAATTGTTCTCTCTGCCGATTTTTGGCGGTTTCTGTGATGGATACCCTGTCGCCAATGTGAACCCATCCTTATTTTTATTTATTTATTTTACTTTTTTTTTAAATTTATTTTATTTACTGTTGTTTTTAACCCCCTGCTCCCCCCAGGGGTCTTGATCACTAATGCAATACACTGCAATGCAAATCCATTGCAGTTTATTGTGAAATCCCCAGGTTTCTATTCTGCCTAGCACAGCCTGTAATAGAAGTAATGACAAGCCTTCCATAGGTAACAGATTGCTGACCCTGGATTTCATTCCAGGGGACGGCAAACACCCAAAATGTCGGCCCATGTGCCTCCGCAAAAATGGCACCTTGGGCATGTTAATGCCTGCAATCAGTATAATACAGTGGAGAAGCGGTGGCTATGCTGAATGGCCGCCATATTTAAAGACTCAACATCTGCCGTACTATTATGGCGATAGGAAGGGGTTAATCCGTTTATCTGGTCTTGCAATGGATGACATGATGCAGATGTGAACACATCCTAAGCCACCACTAGGTGGTGCTCAAGACCTTAATGCATACACCATACATTTACATCCAAAGCGCCCCCTACTGGTGGCTGCAGGCAGACTGAATTGTATCATTTATAAAGGGGGTTCAGATACATTTTACATACTCCGCTCTAGTACACCTGAGAACCTCAGCTCAATTACATCTTATAAACTTAGTTCTGCTGTATCTGGATTGCAATGTTCTACTACATTTGATAAAGTCAGATTTGCTACAATGAAAAAGCTCCACTCTGCTATATCTGTAAGTTTAACCCTACTGCTTTTGATTTTGCTATTTGATTCTATCTGATAAATTCACTTTCCTACATTTGATAAACTCGGCTCTGCTACATCTCATACACATAGCTGCCCTGTATTACAGAAGCTCAGCACTGCTACATTAGCTAAACACATCCCTGCTACATGTAACACATTTAACTCCGCCATATATAACAAGCTTCACTATTGTACACCTCACCATGGTACATTAGATGAACTCAGCTCTGCTACATCTATAAACCTATCCATGAAACATTTGGCATCTAATACGTATGGTGTATTGGCGTATGTCATCCAATAAAGTTAGTATTCCTATATCTGACTCAGCTCGGCTACATCTAATACACATATCAATGATGCTTGAGACGGTTTCCACTTCTTAGAAGTTGTCAGAGATTGTGTCACTTACAGGACTGAGCTCGGTGACGTCCCATTCCAGATATTCAGCGACATGCATCATCTGTGATATTATACTCTCCAGCTCCTGATAATAGAGGAAAATAGCCGGCAGACTAGTCACAGGAACAGCAAGCAGAGATCTTAAATGAAAACTGCACATACTAACTTATGGTAATCTTCACATTATCTTACAGTTGTATTCAGTATTCATTCTAGACAATGCTCTGTGAGCTCTGGACTCCAAACTGATACATTGTATCAAACTATCTGGGCAGTAGAAGATCTGTACAGTATATATTACTGCGGCTACTGAGGGGTATACGTCACAGAGGATTGTCTAGACTGGATGCAAATGTATCAAACCCTCAGCTGTAAGAGAGTCAGAATACTGTACTTGTGACAATGTATTTAGGGGGTCTGGTCTGGGGTCTGTATTAGTTTAGGGGTCTGGTCTGGGGTCTGTATTACTTTAGGAGGTCTGGTCTGGGGTCTGTATTAGTTTAGGGGTCTGGTCTGAGGTCTGTATTAGTTTAGGGGGTCTGGTCTGGGGTCTGTATTAGTTTAGGGGTCTGGTCTGGGGGTCTGTATTAGTTTAGGGGTCTGGTCTGGGGTCTGTATTAGTTTAGGGGTCTGGTCTGGGGTCTGTATTAGTTTAGGGGGTCTGGTCTGGTGTCTGTATTAGTTTAGGGGGTCTGGTCTGGGGTCTGTATTAGTTTAAGGGGTCTGGTCTGGGGTCCGTATTAGTTTAGAGGTCTGGTCTGGGGTCTGTATTAGTTTAGGGGTTTGGTCTGGGGTCTGTATTAGTTTAGGGGTCTGGTCTGGGGTCTGTATTAGTTTAGGGGTCTGGTCTGGGGTCTGTATTAGTTTAGTGGTCTGGTCTGGGGTCTGTATTAGTTTAGTGGTCTGGTCTGGGGTCTGTATTAGTTTAGGGGGTCTGGTCTGGGGTCTGTATTAGTTTAGGAGGTCTGGTCTGGTGTCTGTATTAGTTTAGGGGTCTGGTCTGGGGTCTGTATTAGTTTAGGAGGTCTGGTCTGGGGTCTGTATTAGTTTAGGGGTCTGGTCTGGGGTCTGTATTAGTTTAAGGGTCTGGTCTGGGGTCTGTATTAGTTTAGGGGTCTGGTCTGGGTTCTGTATTAGTTTAGGGGTCTGGTCTGGGGTCTGTATTAGTTTAGAGGTCCGGTCTGGGGTCTGTATTAGTTTAGGGGTCTGGTCTGGGGTCTGTATTAGTTTAAGGGTCTGGTCTGGGGTCTGTATTAGTTTAAGGGTCTGGTCTGGGGTCTGTATTAGTTTAGGGGTCTGGTCTGGGGTCTGTATTAGTTTAGGGGTTTGGTCTGGGGTCTGTATTAGTTTAGGAGGTCTATTCTATTGTCTGTATTAGTTTAGGGCTCTGGTCTGGGGTCTGTATTAGTTTAGAAGGTCTGGTCTGGGATCTGTATTAGTTTAGGAGTCTAGACTGGGGTCTGTATTAGTTTAGGGGTCTGGTCTGGGATCTGTATTAGTTTAGGGGTCTGTCTGGGGTCTGTATTAGTTTAAGAGGTCTGGTCTGAGGTCTGTATTAGTTTAGGGGTCTGGTCTGGGGTCTGTATTAGTTTAGGCGTCTGGTCTGGGGTCTGTATTAGTTTAGAGGTCTGGTCTGGGGTCTGTATTAGTTTAGGAGGTCTGGTCTATTGTCTGTATTAGTTTAGGGCTCTGGTCTGGGGTCTGTATTAGTTTAGGTCTGGTCTGGGGTCTGTATTAGTTTAGAAGGTCTGGTCTGGGATCTGTATTAGTTTAGGGGTCTGGACTGGGGTCTGTATTAGTTTAGGGGTCTGGCCTGGGGTCTGTATTAGTTTAGGGGTCTGGTCTGAGGTCTGTATTAGTTTAGGGGTCTGTCTGGGGTCTGTATTAGTTTAAGAGGTCTGGTCTGAGGTCTGTATTAGTTTAGTGGTCTGGTCTGGGGTCTGTATTAGTTTAGGGGTCTGGTTTGGGGTCTGTATTAGTTTAGGGGTCTGGTCTGAGGTCTGTATTAGTTTAGGGGTCTGGTTTGGGGTCTATATTAGTTTAGGGGGTCTGGTCTGGGGTCTGTATTAGTTTAGAGGTCTGGTCTGGGGTCTGTCTTAGTTTAGAGGTCCGGTCTGGGGTCTGTATTAGTTTAGGGGTTTGGTCTGGGGTCTGTATTAGTTTAGAGGTCTGGTCCTGGGGGTCTGTGTTAGTTTAGAGGTCTGGGGTCTGTATTAGTTTAGGGGGTCTGGTCTGGGGTCTGTATTAGTTTAGGGGGTCTGGTCTGGGGTCTGTATTAGTTTAGGGGTCTGGTCTGGGGGTCTGTATTAGTTTAGGGGTCTGTATTAGTTTAGGGGTCTGGTCTGGGGTCTGTATTAGTTTAGGGGGTCTGGTCTGGGGTCTGTATTAGTTTAGAGGTCTGGTCTGGGGTCTGTATTAGTTTAGGGGGTCTGGTCTGGGGTCTGTATTAGTTTAGGGGGTCTGGTCTGGGGTCTGTATTAGTTTAGGGGTCTGGTCTGGAGTCTGTATTAGTTTAGAGGTCTGGTCTGGGGTCTGTATTAGTTTAGGGGTCTGGTCTGAGGTCTATATTAGTTTAGGAGGTCTGGCCTGGGGTCTGTATTAGTTTAGAGGTCTGGTCTGGGCTCTGTATTAGTTTAGGGGTCTGGTCTGGGGTATGTATTAGTTTAGGGGTCTAGTCTGGGGTCTGTATTAGTTTAGAGGTCTGGTCTGGGGTCTGTATTAGTTTAGGGGTCTGGTCTGGGGTATGTATTAGTTTAGGGGTCTAGTCTGGGGTCTGTATTAGTTTAGAGGTCTGGTCTGGGGTCTGTATTAGTTTAGGGGTCTGGTCTGGGGTCTGTATTAGTTTAGGCGTCTGGTCTGGGGTCTGTATTAGTTTAGGGGTCTGCTCTGGGGTCTGTCTTAGTTTAGGGGTCTGGTCTGGGGTCTGTATTAGTTTAGGAGGTCTGGTCTATTGTCTGTATTAGTTTAGGGCTCTGGTCTGGGGTCTGTATTAGTTTAGAGGTCTGGTCTGGGGTCTGTATTAGTTTAGAGGTCTGGTCTGGGGTCTGTATTAGTTTAGGGGTTTGGTCTGGGGTCTGTATTAGTTTAGGGGTCTGGTCTGGGGTCTGTATTAGTTTAGAAGGTCTGGTCTGGGATCTGTATTAGTTTAGGGGTCTGGACTGGGGTCTGTATTAGTTTAGGGGTCTGGCCTGGGGTCTGTATTAGTTTAGGGGTCTGGTCTGGGGTCTGTATTAGTTTAGGGGTCTGGTCTGGGGTCTGTATTAGTTTAGGGGTCTGGTCTGGGGTCTGTATTAGTTTAGGGGTCTGGTCTGGGGTCTGTATTAGTTTAGAGGTCTGGTCTGGGGTCTGTATTAGTTTAGGGGTCTGGTCTGGGGTCTGTATTAGTTTAGGGGTCTGGTCTGGGGTCTGTATTAGTTTAGGGGTCTGGTCTGGGGTCTGTATTAGTTTAGGGGTCTGGTCTGGGGTCTGTATTAGTTTAGGGGTCTGGTCTGGGATCTGTATTAGTTTAGGGGTCTGGTCTGGGGTCTGTATTAGTTTAGAGGTCTGGTCTGGGGTCTGTATTAGTTTAGAGGTCTGGTCTGGGGTCTGTATTAGTTTAGGGGTCTGGTCTGGGGTCTGTATTAGTTTAGGAGGTCTGGTCTGGGATCTGTATTAGTTTAGGGGTCTGTCTGGGGTCTGTATTAGTTTAAGAGGTCTGGTCTGGGTCTGTATTAGTTTAGGGGTCTGGTTTGGGGTCTGTATTAGTTTAGGGGTCTGGTCTGAGGTCTGTATTAGTTTAGGGGTCTGGTTTGGGGTCTGTATTAGTTTAGGGGGTCTGGTCTGGGGTCTGTATTAGTTTAGAGGTCTGGTCTGGGGTCTGTCTTAGTTTAGAGGTCCGGTCTGGGGTCTGTATTAGTTTAGGGGTTTGGTCTGGGGTCTGTATTAGTTTAGAGGTCTGGTCTGGGGTCTGTATTAGATTTTCTGATTGGCCTGGGGTCTGTATTGGTTTAGGGGTCTGGTCTGGCATTGCAGCTCAGCCCCATGCACTCCAGTGAAGCTGAGGTGAAGTACAAGGCACAACCCATGGACAAGAGGGGCTCCATAATGGGCAGAAATAAGTCATATTTGTCTAATACTTGTCAACCCTTTTAACTCTTTATTTGCTCAAAGCCAAACATTTCAATATTAATAACCAGAGATGCTGACATTAACCCTTTATCTACCCTAGACCACCAGGGATCCTGTTGTTAATGCCGTTACTGCCCTAGATCACCAGATATGCTGGTATAAGCCCTTTATCTTCCCTATAACATTGGTGATGCTGACATTACCCGTTATCTGCCCCAGACCACCAGGGATGCTAATATTAATGTCTTCTCTATCCTAGGTTACCAGGGAATCTGATATTAAAGGGATCTCAACAGTATGTTTTATATTGATGACCTATACACAGGATAGGCCCTCAGTATCTGATCAGTGGGGTCCAACACCCGGATCCTGCACCCATCAGTTGTTTCAGCTTCCTCCGGGCACTGGATCCTTCTGTCCTGTACAGGATCAGAGACAGATCAGCTGCTATTCAAGTAATAGGCGCAGAGCTGCAGTACCCCGAGCCACCACTAGACGGGGCTATAGCTCTGTGCCTATACTTGAGTAATTTTCAGTGAATGTATCCATCTTTATATACAGCACAGGCCACACATTTATGTAAGTCGTGACACTCACCGTGCTGTCCAGGTAGCCGTTCCCATCCGTGTCATACAGCCGGAACATGACTGAAATATTAAGAAACAGAGAAAAAACATGAATTAGATCAGATAAATCCTTGACTTGTCCTCTTCAAGGGGTTAATTTAGGTCAGATATAATTTATTAAAAATATTTATTCAAGAATGCTAGAATTATTTATTTAGTTTTTTACATTTTCCCACTATTTAAGTCTTTAAGGCCCCACGTAGCAGGCCACACTGAAAAACTGCATCAAAAATGAATTGCAGTTTTTCCAGCAGCGCTTTTCACAAAATCTGCAGTTTTCCTCTGCGGACTTTCTACTTCCATTATACCTATAGGGAAACCGCCGGCGTTTCCATAGATATAATTGACGTGCTGCAATTTCTAAAGCCGCAACGGTTTTGGAAATTGCAGCTTTTCCGCTGTGGGCATTTTTCTGCCATCTGTGAGATGGTCGGCTCACCATCACACTCAGAGATCCCAGATCCACCTTGGTACATTTAATGAGGTGGACACAGTAAAGGCTATTCATAGAAACAGCAGGGGGCGCTATTATAACGTTATACCTGGAATATCTGGGAATAGAAACCTCTATAACTATTTACGGAGACTTGTACATTTCCACACATACCTGGTATTCTTGAAAAAAGTCACTCGTGCAAATACGATTCTTAATGCACTGAGATCCTGAGCACATCTAAGGGAGTACCCACTATGAGCCCAGCACCGCACCCCTTAACTGGGTGACCGACATCATGGCCAAGGGGCCAGATATAAGATGTGACAATGGGTGCGGCACAAACCTAATCTGCACATGGATTAAAATTGGATTTAAAACAAAAAATAAAAATTCCCCACATAGCACTGTCATTAGTCATATGGTGGTTTATATGGTGATAGAACTAAGGCCCTACATTACACAGAAAAACTGCAGAGAAAAACACAGCAAAAAAAAAAAAAAACATTGCAGAAAAAAACCACAATGCGTTATTGTTGTGTCTTAGCCTAAAGTGAGTGTCACCAGAACCAGCATATCACCCCAGCCCTGCAGATAGATAGGTTAGTGTCACCAGAACCAGCATATCACCCCAGCCCTGCAGATAGATAGGTTAGTGTCACCAGAACCAGCATATCACCCCAGCCCTGCAGATAGATAGGTTAGTGTCACCAGAACCAGCATATCACCCCAGCCCTGCAGATAGATAGGTTAGTGTCACCAGAACCAGCATATCCCCCCAGTCCTGCAGATAGATAGGTTAGTGTCACCAGAACCAGCATATCACCCCAGCCCTGCAGATAGATAGGTTAGTGTCACCAGAACCAGCATATCACCCCAGCCCTGCAGATAGATAGGTTAGTGTCACTAGACCCAGCATATCACCCCAGCCCTGCAGATAGATAGGTTAGTGTCACTAGACCTAGCATATCACCCCAGCCCTGCAGATAGATAGGTTAGGGTCACCAGAACCAGCATATCACCCCAGCCCTGCAGATAGATAGGTTAGTGTCACCAGAACCAGCATATCACCCCAGCCCTGCAGATAGATAGGTTAGTGTCACCAGAACCAGCATATCATCCCAGCCCTGCAGATAGATAGGTTAGTGTCACCAGACCCAGTATATCACCCCATCCCTGCAGATAGATAGGTTAGTGTCACCAGAACCAGCATATCACCCCAGCCCTGCAGATAGATAGGTTAGTGTCACCAGAACCAGCATATCACCCCAGCCCTGCAGATAGATAGGTTAGTGTCACCAGAACCAGTATATCACCCCAGCCCTGCAGATAGATAGGTTACTGTCACCAGCCCCCAGCATATCACCCCAGCCCTGCAGATAGATAGGTCAGTGTCACCAGACCCCAGCATATCACCCCAGCCCTGCAGATAGATAGGTTAGTATCACCAGAACCAGCATATCACCCCAGCCCTGCAGATAGATAGGTTAGAGTCACCAGAACCAGCATATCACCCCAGCCCTGCAGATAGATAGCTTAGTGTCACCAGAACCAGCATATCACCCCAGCCCCGCAGATAGATAGGTTAGTGTCACCAGACCCAGCATATCACCCCAGCCCTGCAGATAGATAGGTTAGTGTCACCAGACCCAGCATATCACCCCAGTCCTGCAGATAGATAGGTTAGTGTCACCAGACCCAGCATATCACCCCAGCCCTGCCGATAGATAGGTTAGTGTCACCAGAACCAGTATATCACCCCAGCCCTGCAGATAGATATAGTGGGGAAAAAAGTATTTAGTCAGCCACCAATTGTGCAAGTTCTCCCACTTATAAAGATGCGGCCGGCCTGTAATTGTCATCATAGGTAGACCTCAACTATGAGAGACAAAATGAGAAAACTAATCCAGAAAATCACATTGTCTGATTTTTTAAGAATTTATTTGCAAATTATTGTGGAAAATAAGTATTTGGTCAGTAACAAAAGTTCATCTCAATACTTTGTTCTATATCCTTTGTTGGCAATGACAGAGGTCATACACAGGCATATACAGGAGACAGCCCTGGGGACTTATGTCCGCTGCTGGGCTGTCTCCATGGTGATGTTGGCCTAGTGATTGAAGCCGCCAGCTAGACACATTTTGTTACAAGAGGTCTCCTCACTTGTACAATGTTGTGACATATTTGATTACAGAACTGAATAGGTTAACCACCTGGACATAGACCGAGGGCCCCGGGGCCCTTCACTGGATCTCCATTTATTTTAATAAAAGGAAGCTTCTGTACACAAACTGGCGGCGTGACTTAAAGACTTAAAGATCTGAATCTCAATTAAAAATCTGTGACTGGACGACCTACTATGTGCCATATATAATACAGATATAATCTCTACTTACTAAGATCCCCATATTATATAGAAGGACAAAACCATTAAAGATCGCTCATTGGACCGCACTAATAATAAGGGGTCTGTGCCCGCACCCGGACCAAGTAAGTCCCAAAAAACCTCCGACTTTACCTAATATAAATAAACATATGGAAAACTGATCTATAATATATTTCATCAAATAAGTATCAAAATATCGCCTTCAATAAGTAATGAATAAATATA
Organism: Leptodactylus fallax; assembly: GCA_947044405.1. Taxonomy (NCBI): domain Eukaryota; kingdom Metazoa; phylum Chordata; class Amphibia; order Anura; family Leptodactylidae; genus Leptodactylus; species Leptodactylus fallax. The sequence continues at coordinate 62,312 of CAMRHE010000867.1, read as the reverse complement.
CAGTCACATCCAATACAGGTAAATGGGGATCCTGCGGGAAAAGGACCCCACACGTACTCACTGCTCCCAGTGGCAAAGTGGGTAAAGTGAACATTGAAACCCGTCCCTAATATATCAGTACAATTAAAGGGGTTGTCCAGGATAAACCGTTTTTGATAAGGAGGCCGGGGAAGGTGAAAGAATAAAACAAAACAAAAAAATAAGACATACTCACCTGTCCCCACCGCGGTCCAGTCCTGCTGCTCCGGTGCTGCTTCTAGTCTTCGCCCATTTGTCTTATCTGCTGGCAGGAAGTCACTTTCTCTATTCATTCTGAATCTCATAGGAATAAACAGAGGATGTGACTTCCTGTCCCCACATGAGAGTCTTATTGCTGGTCACATGACACAGCTGAGGACCAGACCGTAACTCACATACAGCCACTGCTCTACAATACACATCACGTATCTTTTTACATAATAGAAATAAAATTGATAAATAATAAAATAATAGAATAAATATAATAAGGATTCTTGGATTTCTGCTACTTTAATGTTTGCTCTTTTTGTAACTCTTTTTGTAACTCGGCTCGGGAAAAAAAAAGTTATTACCCAGAAAAAACTTTTTCAATAAAAAAAAATATAGAAAATAATATCAATATTCATGGGCTGACGTTTCCCATCATTTCCACGCTGCAGCCGCTATGACGCATTGGCTTTTCCCGCATTGATTTTGTGAAATACGCGGCTGGAGAAGTGACTCACTGCATTATAGTCTAAATAACGTCAGGAAATTGGCGGAAGATATTTGTAATAAGTCGCTGTGTACAGAATACGGGTGACAGCAACGTGGACTAGAATTGTAGATTGAAAGGATGTAATACTGGAAGGTGTACAGAAGAGGGCGCTGCTTACCAGAGAATCAGCAAAGCCAGTACCTATCAATGTGTATGGACAATATATACAATATACATATACAATACAATATATAATACTATACTATCTTCTATTGTTTTATAATATCCCAGTATTACTATGTATAATATAATACCATGACCTTACACTATTACATTGTATATTATACTATATCTTATGTTATGACACAAAATGATATATTATTATAGTATATTGCATTTTATTATACATCTTTATATGCATAGTATAATCTTGTATTATATTATACTATATAACACTATACGTTATGGCATTATATAATGTATTGCATTGTATATATTAGTTTTACTGTATTTTATGATATGTAGTATACTATAATATATGTATACTGTATACTGAATTACATTATTGGTATTCATTGTATACTATATTGTCACATTGTATCATACCATACATTATTATATTACATTATAAAGCTATAATATCATATATTCTAACTTTTCTAGGGTTATACGCACACTCCAGCTTGTCCTCGGGTCTTCCTCTTTCAAGCAGCGACAGATAACAAACAATATCTTTCAGCTGGATGACGTCAGGAGGTCGCAGGGACACCGGGGATGAGGATCGTGACGAACTGTTACTTCTATAATTCATGCGGAGACCTTCAGGGTAAAGAAGAATGTCACTAGATGTACAGAACGGATATAAGTACATGGAGAATAAGAGGCGCTGAGTGCGTAAGAGATACAAGGATCCATGATCTAAGGAATACTCAGCCTACTAAAAGGAGCCGTATCCTGGTCTCCAGGTTAGCTTTCCTGCCTTGATTTGTTGTGTTGGTCATCCAGACCTCAGACTTTTGTCATAAGATCTATGCCATTGAGACATATGAGAATGCATATTAGGTATCCACCAGAAACTCACTCTCTAGCCCCATCTATAGGTAGATACCTTATAAGTCAATATCCGACCCATTAACAGGGTTTTTGGGGGCTTATACATTGGTGAGCTATCCTTAGGACAGGTCATTGATATGTGATTGGGGGTGCAATATAAGTGACCCCGTTGCTCAGTTGTTTCAAGAGTCCGCGGTGCTCACAAGTGCTGCAGCCTCTTCCCTGTGCTGATGACATCATGTTTATTGATCACATGGTACAACAGCAGCTCAGTCCCATTCTGGTAAATGGAGCTGATCTGATCTGCAATATCAAGCACAGCCCCTACAATATGTGTGGCATTGTACTTGGTATTCAGTGAAGAGGCCGCAGAACTCACCCCAAAAAATTAGAGGTCATCAATATACAAAGCCCCAAAACTGGAATGTCTAGGACATACATCTAAGGCATCTCATGCAGACAACCATTACCCTCTTCTGTGCTATCGGGGACAAGAACCCCAAAACAGCTGTCTGAGGATGGGTGTATAGCATTTGTCTGATATCCATAGTCATGTGTCAAACCTCTTTAATAGGTTGGATATTGACTTAGTGTAGTTACCTGTAAGTGGCACTAGTAAGCTATAGACTTACCTGTAGGTGGTCCTAGTATACTATAGACTTACCTGTAGGTGATGCTAGTAAGCTATAGACTTACCTGTAGGTGGTGCTAGTAAGCTATAGACTTACCTGTAGGTGATGCTAGTAAGCTATAGACTTACCTGTAGGTGGTGCTAGTAAGCTATAGACTTACCTGTAGGTGGTGCTAGTATACTATAGATTTACCTGTAGGTGGTGCTAGTATACTATAGATCTACCTGTAGGTGGTGCTAGTATACTATAGATTTACCTGTAGGTGGTGCTAGTGTACTATAGATTTACCTGTAGGTGGTCCTAGTAAGCTATAGACTTACCTGTAGGTGGTGCTAGTATACTATAGATTTACCTGTAGGTGGTGCTAGTAAGCTATAGATTTACCTGTAGGTGGTGCTAGTATACTATAGATTTACCTGTAGGTGGTGCTAGTAAGCAAGATTTACCTGTAGGTGGAGCTAGTAGCTATAGACTTACCTGTAGGTGGTGCTAGTATACTATAGATCTACCTGTAGGTGGAGCTGTGTACTATAGATTTACCTGTAGGTGGTGCTGTATCTATAGATTTACCTGTGGTGGTGCTAGTATATTATGATTTCCTGTAGGTGATGCTAGTAGCTATAGACTTACCTGTAGGTGGTGCTAGTAAGCTATAGACTTACCTGTAGGTGGTGCTAGTATACTATAGATTTACCTGTAGGTGGTGCTAGTATACTATAGATCTACCTGTAGGTGGTGCTAGTATACTATAGATTTACCTGTAGGTGGTGCTAGTGTACTATAGATTTACCTGTAGGTGGTCCTAGTAAGCTATAGACTTACCTGTAGGTGGTGCTAGTATACTATAGATTTACCTGTAGGTGGTGCTAGTAAGCTATAGATTTACCTGTAGGTGGTGCTAGTATACTATAGATTTACCTGTAGGTGGTGCTAGTAAGCTATAGATTTACCTGTAGGTGGAGCTAGTAAGCTATAGACTTACCTGTAGGTGGTGCTAGTATACTATAGATCTACCTGTAGGTGGAGCTAGTGTACTATAGATTTACCTGTAGGTGGTGCTAGTATACTATAGATTTACCTGTAGGTGGTGCTAGTATATTATAGATTTACCTGTAGGTGCTGCTAGTGTACTATAGATTTACCTGTAGGTGGTGCTAGTGTACTATAGATTTACCTGTAGGTGGTGCTAGTATACTATAGATTTACCTGTAGGTGGTGCTAGTATATTATAGATTTACCTGTAGGTGCTGCTAGTGTACTATAGATTTACCTGTAGGTGGTGCTAGTGTACTATAGATTTACCTGTAGGTGGTGCTAGTGTACTATAGATTTACCACTATAGATTTACCTGTAGGTGGCGCTAGTAAGCTATAGACTTACCTGTAGGTGGTGCTAGTAAGCTATAGACTTACCTGTAGGTGGTGCTAGTATACTATAGATTTACCTGTAGGTGGCGCTAGTAAGCTATAGACTTACCTGTAGGTGGTCCTAGTAAGCTATAGACTTACCTGTAGGTGGTGCTAGTGTACTATAGATTTACCTGTAGGTGGTGCTAGTATACTATAGATTTACCTGTAGGTGGTGCTAGCATATTATAGATTTACCTGTAGGTGGTGCTAGTATACTATAGATTTACCTGTAGGTGGTGCTAGCGTACTATAGATTTACCTGTAGGTGGTGCTAGTGTACTATAGATTGACCTGTAGGTGGTGCTAGCGTACTATAGATTTACCTGTAGGTGGCGCTAGTATACTATAGATTGACCTGTACGTGGTGCTAGTATATTATAGATTTACCTGTAGGTGCTGCTAGTATATTATAGATTTACCTGTAGGTGGCGCTAGTATACTATAGATTTACCTGTAGGTGGCGCTAGTAAGCTATAGACTTACCTGTAGGTGGTGCTAGTAAGCTATAGACTTACCTGTAGGTGCTGCTAGTGTACTACAGACTTACCTGTAGGTGGTGCTAGTATACTATAGATTTACCTGTAGGTGGCGCTAGTAAGCTATAGACTTACCTGTAGGTGGTGCTAGTATACTATAGATTTACCTGTAGGTGGTGCTAGTGTACTATAGATTTACCTGTAGGTGGTGCTAGTGTACTATAGATTTACCTGTAGGTGGTGCTAGTATACTATAGATTTACCTGTAGGTGGTGCTAGTATACATAGATTTACCTGTAGATGGTGCTAGTACCTGTAGGTTTCTGTGGTGCTGCTAGTGTACTATAGATTTACCTGTAGGTGGTGCTAGTGTACTATAGATTTACCTGTAGGTGATGCTAGTATACTATAGATTGACCTGTAGGTGGTGCTACTATATTATAGATTTACCTGTAGGTGCTGCTAGTATACTATAGATTTACCTGTAGGTGGTGCTAGTATACTATAGATTTACCTGTAGGTGGCGCTAGTAAGCTATAGACTTACCTGTAGGTGGTGCTAGTAAGCTATAGACTTACCTGTAGGTGGTGCTAGTATACTATAGATTTACCTGTAGGTGGCGCTAGTAAGCTATAGACTTACCTGTAGGTGGTCCTAGTAAGCTATAGACTTACCTGTAGGTGGTGCTAGTGTACTATAGATTTACCTGTAGGTGGTGCTAGTATACTATAGATTTACCTGTAGGTGGTGCTAGCATATTATAGATTTACCTGTAGGTGGTGCTAGTATACTATAGATTTACCTGTAGGTGGTCCTAGTAAGCTATAGACTTACCTGTAGGTGGTGCTAGTATACTATAGACTTACCTGTAGGTGGCGCTAGTAAGCTATAGACTTACCTGTAGGTGGTCCTAGTAAGCTATAGACTTACCTGTAGGTGGTGCTAGTGTACTATAGATTTACCTGTAGGTGGTGCTAGCATATTATAGATTTACCTGTAGGTGGTGCTAGTATACTATAGATTTACCTGTAGGTGGTGCTAGTAAGCTATAGACTTACCTGTAGGTGGTGCTAGTATACTATAGATTTACCTGTAGGTGGCGCTAGTAAGCTATAGACTTACCTGTAGTCGGCACTAGTAAGGCAGTATTCGCCCTTTGCTAATTTGCATTTTTTTCCCACTTAGAATTGCCTATAAGATTCCCTTCCCTTAGCTGGATCTCCACAAGGAGAACTAGTCCCTCCCCCCACTAAGGAGAGCGTGCTGGGTCTGTATGGGCCCGGACCTCCATTATGGCTGTAGTGTAAGTGTTCCAGGGCCCTAGCAGATATCCCGCCCTGACGTATCACTCCTAGCTCTGTTTATATTGCTTCTATTGAAGGCAATGGGTCTGTAATGTACCTACTATTATTATATGTAAGTACTATTATTATGTAATGAAGTACAGGGCGCTGTATAAGACGACATTGATGCGGCCATTATTGAGATCACATATAATATTTATGTTAAACCAACAAGCCCCAGAAGAATAATCATAGAATTATCAGCGTGCCAGTCATATTCCCATCCAGGATCCCCTCCTTGTAGAGCGCGGCGCTGTGATATGGTATGACAAGCCATAGACAGTGAATTATCTCATTGTATGGCGGCTGACAGTGTTAAGCGGTCTATTGTCTCCTGCTTCAGGATTCACTAACACGGATGAGTAATTACACATTTACACCACGCACACGGAGACAACCTGTCTATCAGGGAGAGTCATAACTATGGGGACATCGTTCACACAATGGGATAATTACCACGGGGAATAAAAACGTGACATCGCCGAGTCTTTTCTTTGGCTGCGAGTTTTGCAAAACAAATATGGAGTCTAATCGCTCCTTCCTTCCCTGTACAGGGCAAGGTTACTTAGAGTGTGCCCAAACTCTCCAACAACTTTTCATTTTCTGGCAGATTTTATGCCATTAATAATTTTTATACTTTAGTTACCTGCAATACCACTCCTAACCACATGGAGTGCTGTGAAAGATTTCATAAAAGGCGCAATTACTTCAATAATATTCTATAGGTTTAATTCTTCATTTGTTTCATTAATGTACAGTTTTGTAGCGAATTTAGGAGCAGGTTAATGTCTATAGGTCACCCTTATATCATAAATCTAAACTTTTGAACAACTTTTGATTGATAATTTTTAGAATTTTTAACAAATTATTGCTCCTTCCCATGGAATCCTGTTCGAAAGTCCAGTTTATATCCCCACGGTATTCTTTCCCGTTATTGGCTGCAGAAATCGTCACTGCTTCAGACTGTGAGTACGAGTGTTATACAGAGAAGATGCGGATGGAGGGGGTGGGGTCAGTTTAAACACATATATCTCAGGTATTAGAAATGCATTGATGCATGGCAGCGCTATGATAACACTATAAATGATGGTCAGTTTTCATAATAACTTACCTGCAATACCACTCCCAGCCACATGGAGTGCTGTGAAAGATTTCATGAATTATACATATACATCAATAATATTCTGTAGCTTGATATTCTTATTTAGGAGAGTACGGTTTTGTATAGCTAATTTAAGAGAGAGTTAATGCCTATATCGGAAAAGAAACCCTTAAGCAATCCAGATCACAATGCAATGTCAAGCACAGGTCACATAATACACATAATCTTAAGCATCACCAAGTGACAAAAATATTTATCTATGATAACCAGGATCACAATCACAACCTACCACCAGAGAGGAGAGCGGATTTACTCTGCATGGAAGGACTTGGGTTGTGGAACCTGTTGCTAAATGACATGAACAGATGTTTGCAGAATTCGTCAGGTAGGTCAACCTCCAGAAATGTCTTCATAAAGAGCTGGAAACCTTCAAAGTCAATTGCCTGGAGGTAGAAAAATGTAGACCGGGCATAAAAAGTCAACTCAATAGTCATATAGTACCGACAAGCGACATTAGGGGCAGGAAAGGGTTATTTTTCTCTTGACTTTGGATGACATTTTTATTCTGTTCCTTGTCACCCTTACAGAATAATCCAGCTTATATAAAATGTCTTGACGAGAGGAGACAGGAAATGACAATGGCCCGGAGGAAATTTCTAGGTATGAAAAATATTTGTCAATTTAAGGACTGTTTAGCCATTAGTATTACTAAAATACTACCCTCTCTAAACAGTATAAGAATATAACTATTATAATACTGCCCCCCTATATACAAGAATATAACTACTATAATACTACTCCTATGTACAAGAATATAACTACTATAATATTGCTCCTATGTACAAGAATATAACTACTATAATACTGCCCCTATGTACAAGAATATAACTACTATAATACTGCTCCTATGTACAAGAATATAACTACTATAATACTGCTCCTATGTACAAGAATATAACTACTATAATACTGCTCCTATGTACAAGAATATAACTACTATAATACTGCCCCTATGTACAAGAATATAACTACTATAATACTGCTCCTATATACAAGAATATAACTACTATAATACTGCTCCTATGTACAAGAATATAACTACTATAATACTGCTCCTATGTACAAGAATATAACTACTATAATACTACTCCTATGTACAAGAATATAAGTACTATAATACTGCTCCTATGTACAAGAATATAACTACTATAATACTACCTCCTATGTACAAGAATATAACTACTATTATACTGCCTCCTATGTACAAGAATATAACTACTATAATACTGCCCCCTATGTACAAGAATATAACTACTATAATACTGCCCTATGTACAAGAATAGAACTACTATAATACTGCTCCTATGTACAAGAATATAACTACTATAATACTGCTCCTATGTACAAGAATATAACTACTATAATACTGCTCCTATGTACAAGAATATAACTACTATAATACTACCTCCTATGTACAAGAATATAACTACTATAATACTGCCCCCTATGTACAAGAATATAACTACTATAATACTGCCCCACTATGTACAAGAATATAACTACTATAATACTACCTCCTATGTACAAGAATATAACTACTATTATACTGCTCCTATGTACAAGAATATAACTACTATAATACTGCCCCTATGTACAAGAATATAACTACTATAATAGTACTCCTATGTACAAGAATATAACTACTATAATACTACTCCTATGTACAAGAATATAACTACTATACTGTAATACTGCTCCTATGTACAAGAATATAACTACTATAATACGCTCCTGTGTACAAGAATATAACTACTATAATACTGCCTCCTATGTACAAGAATATAACTACTATAATACTGCTCCTATGTACAAGAATATAACTACTATAATACTGCTCCTATGTACAAGAATATAACTACTATAATACTACCTCCTATGTACAAGAATATAACTACTATAATACTGCCCCCTATGTACATTTCTCAGAATCTCTTCCATAAACTACTAATAATACTGCCCCCTATGTACAAGAATTATAACTACTATAATTACAGTGGAAACTGACAGGTTAAATCTCTGAGACAACTATTTGTATCCTTCCCCTGAAGAACTATGTTGAACTATCTGATTTTTATATTTGAGAGTTGTTTGGGGGGGCCCGGCCCTCTTCAGAGGAGATTCAAATAGGAGAACAACTTGCAATTGGCCACCTTAATACCTTTTCTCATGATTGGATACACAGGATATGAGGTCAAAGCTCAGTGGGGTTACAAACCAATTTTGTGCTTCAGTAGGAGGGGGCTGGGTTTGGCGTGGTATACTGCTCCTATGTACAAGAATATCAACTAGGAAGGGGGGGGCCCCCCCAAATTTTTGACAAAAATGTTTAAGTTTAAGGGGGGCCCAACTTTTTCATATGACTATAATACTGCCCCTATGTACAAGAATATAACTACTATAATAGTACTCCTATGTACAAGAATATAACTACTATAATACTGCTCCTATGTACAAGAATATAACTACTATAATACTGCTCCTATGTACAAGAATATAACTACTATAATACTGCCCCTATGTACAAGAATATAACTACTATAATACTGCCCCTATGTACAAGAATATAACTACTATAATACTACTCCTATGTACAAGAATATAACTACTATAATACTACCTCCTATGTACAAGAATATAACTACTATAATACTACCTCCTATGTACAAGAATATAACTACTATAATACTGCCCCCTATGCACAAGAATATAACTACTATAATACTACTCCTATGTACAAGAATATAACTACTATAATACTGCTCCTATGTACAAGAATATAACTACTATAATACTACCCCTATGTACAAGAATATAACTACTATAATACTACCTCCTATGTACAAGAATATAACTACTATAATACTGCCCCCTATGCACAAGAATATAACTACTATAATACTGCTCCTATGTACAAGAATATAACTACTATAATACTACCCCTATGTACAAGAATATAACTACTATAATACTACCTCCTATGTACAAGAATATAACTACTATAATACTACTCCTATGTACAAGAATATAACTACTATAATACTGCCCTATGTACAAGAATATAACTACTATAATACTACCTCCTATGTACAAGAATATAACTACTATAATACTACTCCTATGTACAAGAATATAACTACTATAATACTGCTCCTATGTACAAGAATATAACTACTATAATACTGCCCCTATGTACAAGAATATAACTACTATAATACTGCCTCCTATGTACAAGAATATAACTACTATAAGACTACCTCCTATGTACAAGAATATAACTACTATAATACTGCTCCTATGTACAAGAAAATAACTACTATAATACTGCTATGTACAAGAATATAACTACTATAATACTGCTCCTATGTACAAGAATATAACTACTATAATACTGCCCCCTATGTACAAGAATATAACTACTATAATACTACCTCCTATGTACAAGAATACAACTACTATAATACTGCTCCTATGTACAAGAATATAACTACTATAATACTGCTCCTATGTACAAGAATATAACTACTATAATACTGCCCTATGTACAAGAATATAACTACTATAATACTACCTCCTATGTACAAGAATATAACTACTATAATACTACTCCTATGTACAAGAATATAACTACTATAATACTACCTCCTATGTACAAGAATATAACTACTATAATACTACCTCCTATGTACAAGAATATATCTACTATAATACTGCCCCTATGTACATGAATATAACTACTATATGATGTCTATGTTGGGCATACTATTATTAGAAATTTAGTATTACAAAAAATTACCTGATTGAGAATATCCTGTTTCTGGGAAACATGTAAAGAAAAAAAGAAACACACATTAACAGTCGGAGTAGGTGCGATATTTTGTACTTATTGTATTGTATACTGTACATACAGATCCATTTGGTAACTGGGGCAAAATGTGACTTCCTATCAGTTACTAAAATATCTATAATATTATAAAAATACATCCAATAAACTAAACTCAAACATAAAAAATAGAAATAAAAAGGAAAAACAAAAGTTATGAAGCAATAACAATGATGTAACAATCTCCATTCTACAAAGGTTATAAAAACATCAATAAAATTAAACAAAAGTAACAAAGTAAAAATGTAAAAAGTAATAACCATAAAAAATAAATGCAAAATAAAATCTAAAATGATGGATTTTATAGCAGCTTATAAAAATAAAAAAATTAAAAAATAACAGAATGTCTGAATAATTGCCAAAACAAATAAAACTGACTTAAAGTGCTAGTATTGCTCTTCTCCGTCTCCCATTCCACTTCAGCCCTTACCAATGTCATAATCTGCTGTGCTAATATTAGTATTATACCGTACACCAGGGATATAATATTCTCCATTGTAGATCTGGGAACGTTTCTTCGAGTGTCTAATGAGATTTCTGCAGTCATATTGTACAAGTCGTCCAAGGAGTTCATTCTTATTATGTCAATGGCTCAAATAGCCAAAGGACGACTCAATCCAGAGAAAATGCTGAAAAAGACTGCGAGGCGGCGTGACAAGAGGGTACCTGGAGTTATAGGGTGTTATTATGTATGGGTTACATTGTGTAGAACAGAGGGGCAGGGGCACATACTTACTGGGTCACGGGGGCAGATTGTTTGACTCGAAAGAACATATTGTAACCCTTTCTTGTAGCCATATTATTAACTTGACACACCAAGTCCATGCCATTGGTTCCCATGGATCTGAATTTAACATATCTGGTCCAGGTAATGGACTTGGGAGTTCTGAGCTGCTTCTGACCCCGGACCATGTGAGAGGGAGGAGGTAGAGTGATCCGGGGGGACTGGGTCTGGTTCTGATCATAAGACTCAAGGTTGGATCCATTCAAGAACCCCCAGGTCCAGCAGCAACTAACACATGGACCAGGAAAGTTAATTTTAAGTCCCTGGACAACCCCTTTAAATATTGAGAACCTATCCTTAGTCAGGAAATAGTCCAAAATAATACACACTTTCGGAAACGGACCAAGAAACCTTCCTAGTCAGCCAAGAGCTCTGAGCCACCAACTGGAGACTTGTAACTATCCCTTTAAAGAGGACCTTTCACCATTTCCATCCTTCAATATCCAGATTCCAGCACAGTTGGAATTTTTTCTCTAGCCCCCACCATTCCCGAGCAATCAATGTTGTTAGTTTCATTACCCAATATACTAATTATGTTCTCTACTGTGCAGTAGGCGGGCTCAGACTACCTGCTCCAGTCTAGGACCGCCCATGTGACAGTAGAGAAGGTAATTAGCATAATGGTTGCTGAAATTAACAACATTGATTACTTGGGAATCGAAGGGGCTAGCGAAAAAATTCCAACTATGCCGGAATCAGTGTAGGGAGGGCTATTGAAGGGTTGAGTTGGTGGAGGTGGTGAAAGGTTTCCTTTAAGATGATTCTCTGTTGCTTGTGAATGGTGGCAGTGAGACAAGAGGATTGTGATGCCACAGGTAGGCACATGGGATAAGAGTAAGGACAGGACGTGATGAGGGAAGAGAAGACATTAAATCTCTGACACTCTGGCCCTCCGAGTCTGTAGATTGAGTATTTTCAGAGTCTGATCAGATGTGCCATTTATATCACTGAGATAACATGGCCTCATCCCATCATAAATTTCCAGGGAGCTCACCAGGGTGCAAGGATTTCTTCCTGGAAATGATTTTCTCTGCAATGTTCTTGTTTTTCTCAGTACTGACAAGTCGTTCATAAGATTCTTCTCAGATGTCATTAAGTAAGAGAAATATAATAGATTATAACCAATAGAGATATTCAGTACTGAGGAAAAGTTGTAGGCAGGTGTGGAAAATGCTGAACAGTAACAATGATTTCAGAAATAGAAGGGTTAATAGTTTGTTCAATTACCAGAATTAAAAAAAGAGAAATGTAAATCCCATCAATATTTGGTGTGACCTTTACCCTTTGGAGGAGGAGTCCTGGAAGTGATGATCCGGCCCCCACAGATATAGCCCTGATCTCATCATCATCCAGTCTGTCTGGGATGACATGAAGAGACAGAAGGATTGGAGCAAGCAACATCCACAGAAGATCTGTGCTTAGTTCTCCAAGATGGCGGGAACAACCTCCCTGCCGAGCTCTGCCAAATACTGTCTGCAAGTACCGAGAAGAACTGATGGAAGGCAAGGTTAAGGTATTGACTCGCAAGTCGAACTGCTGGCTCACTCATTCAGGTAGTCAGGGTCGGAGTACCTCCATATGATAGGTCTTGTGCGGTGTTCCTGGTATGTAGTGGTTAGAAAGGAAAACTGGTGAACTTGAGACAGAGTTCTTGGTGCTCAAGGAGGTTCATTGATGTGTCAACCCTTCTGGTCTGATCCCACAGACGCGATACTGGAGCGCAAATGGCTATGATAGAAAGGTGTCAGTACAGACAGGACATCACAGCTTGCTGTATATGGGACTGTGTAGCCACCAACCAGTCATAGCACCCATTCTGACCCCAGTCCACCACCAAAAGCACCTACAATAGACATGTGAGCATCAGAACTGGACGATGATGCAATGGAAGAACCTGGTCTGATGGATCACGTGTTACATCATGTATGTAACGTCATGGACGCCCGGGTACATGGGTTGGAGATGACACCAGTTAGGAAGAAGGCCCTGGGGAGGGAGTGTGATGGTCTGTGCAACGTTCTGTTGAAAACCTTGTCTCCTGGCACCATGTGGATGTGACACGTACTCCACCTACCCAAACAGTGTACAGACCAAGCACCTTCCTTGGTGTCAGAGATGGCCAAATCTCAATCTGATTGATCATCTGTGGGATGTGCTGGAAAAACAAGTCTGATACATGAAGGCCGCCCCGAGCAACTTCCAGGATGGACAGGATCTGCTGCTAACTTCTTGTTCCCAACACCACGGGAACCTACAGGGGGTTTTATGGAATCCACTACATTATATGCACACTATGTGGTACTATACTGTACTATAAGTACTCGATTACCAGAGGACACTATTATATGACAGTATTATTTAGTACCCCCCACATATTCTAACCAGGACTCTCTGCAGAGCTTGACACAGCCCCAGTATTTTTGGTGTGACATTAAAGGCTTACGTACTGCAGCCCGGGCTCAGCATCCCTGGAAATTCATTAGAATGGAGATTTCTTTATACTACATTACAACGCTGTACATTAAGATGATAGATTTGCAAAGGCCCTCGCTTGAGCTCCCAGTAGTCTTCTCTCTTTGGAGGCAAATCCCAGTGTCCCAGACATTAGATTAGAAAATGTACAGCAATGCAAAGGGGAGCGGGAAGTTAGTGAATAATGACAGCGCTCAGGTTTAGTACAGTCATGAAGCTACGCTGTAATCTCTGGAGTCCCTGCAATCCTGCGCCGGCAGCCGCTTCATTCACTGATGAGATTTGTCTCATTCTCAGCTATCTTGGATTTGCAGATTTCATGTCATGGCTGACGTAAAAATGTTAATTGCAAAAAATACCAATGCATCCCAAGCCTCAGAAGCTGCCAGTGTCAGTCACAAGGCTGAAGCGCCTTCCAGTACACTGGTCCAAGAGCGTGTCCAGATTTAGAACAAGGAAATGTTGCCAGATGGGACTCGTGAGTAGGTGGTAGAAGCCGGACCTGCACGATGTGAAGAGACGTATTGGGCTGGAGGTCTTAACCATTGTATATTGGTGGATTATTCCACATGTGTATAATATCCATCCCCTCGCCCTGTAATAGCCATCCCCTCACCCTGTAATATCCAGCCCCTCGCCCTGTAATATCCAGCCCCTCGCCCTGTAATATCCAGCCCCTCGCCCTGTAATATCCATCCCCTCGCCCTGTAATATCCAGCCCCTCGCCCTGTAATATCCAGCCCCTCGCCCTGTAATATCCATCCAGTCGCCCTGTAATATCCATCCCCTCGCCCTGTAATATCCAGCCCCTCGTTCTGTAATATCCAGCCCCTCACCCTGTAATATCCATCCCCTCGCCCTGTAATATCCAGCCCCTCGTTCTGTAATATCCAGCCCCTCGTTCTGTAATATCCAGCCCCTCGTTCTGTAATATCCAGCCCCTCGCCCTGTAATATCCAGCCCCTCACCCTGTAATATCCAGCCCCTCGCCCTGTAATATCCAGCCCCTCGTTCTGTAATCCGCCCCTCACCCTGCCCCCCCGCCCGTATATCCGCCCCTCTTTCTGTAATATCCAGCCCCTCGTTCTGTAATATCCAGCCCCTCTTTCTGTAATATCCAGCCCCTCGCCCTGTAATATCCAGCCCCTCGCCCTGTAATATCCATCCCCTCGCCCTGTAATATCCAGCCCCTCGCCCTGTAATATCCAGCCCCTCACCCTGTAATATCCAGCCCCTGGTCCTGTAATATCCAGCCCCTCGCCCTGTAATATCCAGCCCCTCGCCCTGTAATATCCAGCCCCTCGCCCTGTAATATCCAGCCCCTCGTTCTGTAATATCCAGCCCCTCGTTCTGTAATATCCAGCCCCTCTCGCCCTGTAATATCCAGCCCCTCGCCCTGTAATATCCATCCCCTCACCCCTGTAATATCCAGCCCCTCGCCTTGTAATATCCAGCCCCTCGCCCTGTAATATCCATCCACCCCTCGCCCTGTAATATCCAGCCCCTCGCCCTGTAATATCCAGCCCCTCGCCTTGTAATATCCAGCCCCTCGCCCTGTAATATCCAGCCCCTCGCCTTGTAATATCCAGCCCCTCGCCCTGTAATATCCATCCCCTCGCCCTGTAATATCCATCCCCTCACCCTGTAATATCCAGCCCCTCGCCTTGTAATATCCATCCCCTCGCCCTGTAATATCCAGCCCCTCGCCCTGTAATATCCATCCCCTCACCCTGTAATATCCAGCCCCTCGCCTTGTAATATCCATCCCCTCGCCCTGTAATATCCAGCCCTTCGCCCTGTAATATCCAGCCCCTCGCCCTGTAGTCACCTTTACAAACATTAGTGACAGAATGGACAGATATTTGGAGCTCAGTAAAATCCAGTGTGTTACTATAAACGTCAGATGGAGAGGTGTAAAGTATAATGCCAAGTGTCAGATGGAGGGGTGTAAAGCACAATGCCAAGTGCCAGGGACAACATCTGCAAGGATTTTGTATGTTCTCCCCGTGTTTGCGTGGGTTTCCTCCCGGTACTCCGGTTTCCTCCCACACTCCAAAGACATACTGATAGGGAATCTAGATTGTGAGCCCTGTATGGGACAGTGACTGTCAATGTCTGTAAAGCGCTGCGGAATATGATGGCGCTATATAAGTAAGCAAAATAAATAAATAAATAAGTGTCAGATGGAGGGGTGTAAAGCACAATGCCAAGTGTCATATGGAGGGGTGTAAAGCACAATGCCAAGCGTCAGATGGGGGGTGTAATGTCAGGGGGGGGGGGGGGGGTGGCCATGCCAAGCGCAGATGGAGGGGTGTAAAGCACAATGCCGAGTGTCAGATGGAGGGGTGTAAGCACAATGCCAAGGTCAGATGGAGGGGTGTAGAAGAACCCGAGCACCCGCACCGCAAAGCCCTGACCTCATCCCTTTTGGGTGTGGACTTTACCAGTTCAATGCCCAAGTTGTAGTCCCCAGGATATGGTCAAGACACATTTAAGTGGACACCCAATAGTAGGATGTTGGATTATGGATAACAGCCTTGGATGGGTAGATGGACCAAAATATTACTTGCCAAACCGAACCAGCCTTATCCACGTAGAAAGCTGTATCTCCTCTATAATCAGAATTTCATTGCAACATTAATTCCCTCTATAAGAAAGCTTTAGGACAGAGTATCAAAAATAACACAACATCTCTATCCAAAGAACTACAAGCAAGACCGCAGCATACAAAAAGATGAACACCAAATCCAGCTCTGCTATAACTAAATATGAATGAGTGTACTTTGTATTCTATGGTGCTCCTAGACTTATTGTTATAACAGCGCACCATGTGGTCGGGCGTGGTATTGCAACTAAACCTAATCAATGGCTTTCATCCAAGACTCCACCATTACTAGCAGAGTTATCCCGAGGCATGACACAGTGACAGAATGTCTGATGTTACTGTATCTGTGTCTCGGCTGGCAGAACGCTGTACATTTGTTGCCAGATAACACGTACATCTGTTCACCACAATATAAAACTTCTTCAATCAGAATTTTTCGTTGTTAGGATCCCGCTATGATACTTAACATGGAAGGCTACAGAGCACAGCAATGTGGGGTGTACTTTTTGGTGGGTAAGAGGGTGAGGTACCCCCCAGCGCTGGCCAGTACTATTGTAACCCTCCATATACAAAATCAGACAATCCTAATAATGAACTCTTATATTTGGTTTGGCCCAAATATTTGTCTCTTCTGGGTCCTCTTCTGGCCTCCTTGGGCGACATCAAGCAATCACAGGTGTCTGTGGTGACCCCGGGACACATGACATCACCCAGGGAGCTGTAAGAGGACCCAAAAGGAGCAGCAGGCATGGCGAGGATACCCAGGAGAGGCGAGGCAAGGTGAATATATCTTATTTTTACACCTACCCTGGTCCTCCACTTATTATACTGATACTTTATATTTCAGAGTATAATAATTTTACTTCCGGTTCGCAGGAGATGAACCCCAAAGGTTTGGGTTAAAACTTTTGAAAATTTCAGGTTGAATCTTGTTCAGTTCAAACTGATTCACTCATCTCTACTCAGAACCCCAATTTGCACAAAAAATACAAATTTCATGCCTTGTATGCCGGAGACCAGTGCACAGACCATGATAAATTCCCCCATAATTTATGCAACAAGGTGACTCAGACATGTAAGACTCTTCTACATCTTGTTAGGGTCTGTTCACATCTACAGCTCACTATATGATATATATGTCACATACGTTACATTACTTTATAATGAGGTCAGTCATTAGTTTATTCAAACTTAGTGTACCTAAGTGTGAACAAAGCCATATACAGTAGTAGAACAATTACACGCCATAAAAATAAATGTATTACCGCTTCTGGGTTATATTTGGCCAGGACTCCATTACCATGAAACTCCTCCAAGACATCCTTAAGTTTCTTGGTTGAATCTTAAAGAAAGGAAAAAAAAGAAGTGTCCAGAGATGAATATACTACAGCGAATACCGCAACACCATTCAGCACTACAATCTCACAGTACACACAGACACATCAAACAGTGGAATAGTGAGTGCAGCTCTGGAGTATAATACAGGATGTAACTCAGGATCAGTACAGGATAAGTAATGTAATGTATGTACACAGTGACTGTACCAGCAGAATAGTGAGCGCAGCTCTGGGGTATAATACAGGATGTAACTCAGGATCAGTACAGGATAAGTAATGTAATGTATGTACACAGTGACTGCACCAGCAGAATAGTGAGCGCAGCTCTGGAGTATAATACAGGATGTAACTCAGGATCAGTACAGGATAAGTAATGTAATGTATGTACACAGTGACTGTACCAGCAGAATAGTGAGCGCAGCTCTGGGGTATAATACAGGATGTAACTCAGGATCAGTACAGGATAAGTAATGTAATGTATGTACACAGTGACTGCACCAGCAGAATAGTGAGTGCAGCTCTGGAGTATAATACAGGATAAGTAATGTAATGTATGTACACAGTGACTGCACCAGCAGAATAGTGAGAGCAGCTCTGGAGTATAATATAGGATGTAACTCAGGATCAGTACAGGATAAGTAATGTAATGTATGTACACAGTGACTGCACCAGCAGAATAGTGAGCGCAGCTCTGGAGTATAATACAGGATGTAACTCAGGATCAGTACAGGATAAGTAATGTGATGTATGTACACAGTGACTGCACCAGCAGAATAGTGAGCGCAGCTCTGGAGTATAATACAGGATAAGTAATGTAATGTATGTACACAGTGACTGCACCAGCAGAATAGTGAGAGCAGCTCTGGAGTATAATATAGGATGTAACTCAGGATCAGTACAGGATAAGTAATGTAATGTATGTACACAGTGACTGCACCAGCAGAATAGTGAGCGCAGCTCTGGAGTATAATACAGGATGTAACTCAGGATCAGTACAGGATAAGTAATGTGATGTATGTACACAGTGACTGCACCAGCAGAATAGTGAGCGCAGCTCTGGAGTATAATACAGGATAAGTAATGTAATGTATGTACACAGTGACTGCACCAGCAGAATAGTGAGCGCAGCTCTGGAGTATAATACAGGATATAACTCAGGATCAGTACAGGATAAGTAATGTAATGTATGTACACAGTGACTGCACCAGCAGAATAGTGAGCGCAGCTCTGGAGTATAATACAGGATGTAACTCAGGATCAGTACAGGATAAGTAATGTAATGTATGTACACAGTGACTGTACCAGCAGAGGGGGCCCGCCCTGGAGTATAATCAGGAGGTCCGGCGGATAGTGAGTGCAGCTCTGGAGTATAATACAGGATGTAGCTCAGGATCAGTACAGGATAAATAATGTAATGTATGTACACAGTGACTGTACCAGAAGAATAGTGAGCGCAGCTCTGGAGTATAATACAGGATGTAACTCAGGATCAGTACAGGATAAGTAATGTAATGTATGTACACAGTGACTGCACCAGCAGAATAGTGAGCGCAGCTCTGGAGTATAATACAGGATGTAACTCAGGATCAGTACAGGATAAGTAATGTAATGTATGTACACAGTGACTGTACCAGCAGAATAGTGAGCGCAGCTCTGGAGTATAATACAGGATGTAACTCAGGATCAGTACATGATAAGTAATGTAATGTATGTACACAGTGACTGTACCAGCAGAATAGTGAGCGCAGCTCTGGAGTATAATACAGGATGTAACTCAGGATCAGTACAGGATAAGTAATGTAATGAATGTACACAGTGACTGCACCAGCAGAATAGTGAGTGCAGCTCTGGAGTATAATACAGGATGTAACTCAGGATCAGTACAGGATAAGTAATGTAATGTATGTACACAGTGACTGTACCAGCAGAATAGTGAGCGCAGCTCTGGAGTATAATACAGGATGTAACTCAGGATCAGTACAGGATAAGTAATGTAATGTATGTACACAGTGACTGTACCAGCAGAATAGTGAGCGCAGCTCTGGAGTATAATACAGGATGTAACTCAGGATCAGTACAGGATAAGTAATGTAATGTATGTACACAGTGACTGTACCAGCAGAATAGTGAGTGCAGCTCTGGAGTATAATACAGGAGGTAACTCAGGATCAGTGCAGGATAAGTAATGTAATATATGTACACAGTGACTGTACCAGCAGAATAGTGAGTGCAGCTCTGGAGTATAATACAGGATGTAACTCAGGATCAGTACAGGATAAGTAATGTAATGAATGCACACGTTGATTATAGTTATACAGATTGTATCCACATAACAATGCATTGTTGAAAGAACGGACATTCAAGCATGTATTATATTTCTGTCATGCGGCATCTAATATCTTATATAAGTGGTACAGTAGGAGATTAGAACAATGTGACTACTTTCATCTTGAAACAATTACATTTTTGCCAATGGTCTGTGCCTGGTATTGAAACTCACTTCAATGGGACATAGCTGCAATACCAGATCCACCCATGGAGAAGTGTGGCGCTGTTTCTAGTCTCTCACACCCTTAAACATTTCTATTGCAATGATACAATATGCAATCTCTTCATTTCCAGCAGTGTAAATGCCAATAGGACAGGACGATTCTGTTAAATACTCCATAAATGGCGCCACGTTCTGTGAACGGTTATTTTGCAGCATGAAGTGACCTTCAGTAATCTTCACTTCTGCTGCAAATACCGAGAAAACACAGATCAAATATTTATAATGTGTCTAAAGCCCTGACAATACTGGAATGAGGAGCGAGCGGGGTGGACGGATAATATCGCTGATAAATATTCATTGTTACAGGCGGCACGGAAAATATTTACTATGCTCTGCTGCAATACTCATTGACCAAGTTACTGCATCATCTGTCTCTGCTGCTCGGGGTTCACATATTTAGCTTTTATTGAGCAGAACAAGCGGCTCATGATGGGGTTTTTAAGTAGTTTTTTGCCAATAAGATTAATTTAATTAAAAAGAGAAAAAAATGTGCAGGGAGATGTATTCTTATAGAATGCCATGGAACGCTGCCTCTAGTGGTCAGTACTGGCAATGTAACCTTAATCGTGTAGCAGAGTCATTTAAAGGGAAGGTTCCTATTTATATATCTTAGGGACATGGCAGAAAATATCACTGATGGGAGATCTGTGCAGCCCCACTGTTGTCATGGAGGAGCAATGTGACCCTTTAAATGGTGGGGGTCACAGTGCACACCCCAATAGCATACACACCATATAGGAATATGCAGCAAATTACTGGATCTGACATTGTGACCTCTATCTATAGTAATATCACCCTGGGCACATAATGGCGACCTGCTGAATGGCCCATTAACCCTCTCACTGCTGATCATTGTCCTTTACTGGCTGGTCATAGTATTTTTATATTTTATGTTCACACAAATGGCAAAAAAATAAAAAAATAACTGGAACCTAAAGATGACGATAAAATAAATATATATAATGAAATAATATAACACTTTAACTTCCCAGCCACATCTTTTTTCTTTACTAGGCCCCCTAAATTCTCCAATCCCCACCCCCTGCCCCCCATTACCTCCTTACTGACTATAATACCATCACTCTCTGCACAGACAACCCAACATATGGATTTGGAAGGTTCCTTAAAGGGAATGTGTTGTCACTTTTTTCTAATCTGTTTTTATTTTCTCATTGTAAATTTTTTTTATTCTATTTTCTGTCCATGACTATGGGGGCGGCCATCTTACCTGAGCTTCTCCTCTTCTCTGTTAACAGCATTTAGTGATCTGCTTTACAGCATAGTCATGGCAGAAATAGTCTGAAGCAGATGGGACTCTCCTATGGGAGAGTTTTCTAGACATGCTCAGTGCAGGGAGGGGGAGGAGATAAGCTGTGACATCATCTATTGTCAGTAGTGATGTAATGATGGGTCAGTGGTCATATCTATAGATTTGTTATCTTCTATTGTAATCCTGTTTGTGATGTAAATGAGGTGACTGCTGCAAAGAAAACTTGTACAGAATTGGCAAGTGTTAGTCTATTAGTAGGCTTAGCGGCCAGTGCAAAAATTGCAGGATATAGTACTTTAAAATATATATATATATATATATATATATATATATATACAGTCATATGAAAAAGTTTGGGCATCCCTATTAATCTTAATCATTTTTAGTTCTAAATATTTGGGTGTTTGCAACAGCCATTTCAATTTGATATATCTAATAACTGATGGACACAGTAATATTTCAGGATTGAAATGAGGTTTATTGTACTAACAGAAAATGTGCAATATGCATTCAACCAAAATTTGACCGGTGCAAAAGTATGGGCACCTCAACAGAAAAGTGACATTAATATTTAGTAGATCCTCCTTTTGCCTCTAGTCGCTTCCTGTAGCTTTTAATCAGTTCCTGGATCCTGGATGAAGGTATTTTTGACCATTCCTCTTTACAAAACAATTCCCGTTCAGTTAAGTTTGATGGTCGCCGAGCATGGACAGCCCGCTTCAAATTATCCCACAGATGTTCAATGATATTCAGGTCTGGGGACTGGGATGGCCATTCCAGAATATTGTAATTGTTCCTCTGCATGAATGCCTGAGTAGATTTGGATCATTGTCTTGCTGAAATATCCATCCCCGGCGTAACTTCAAATTCGTCACTGATTCTTGTACATTATTCTCAAGAATCTGCTGATATTGAGTTGAATCCATGCGACCCTCAACTTTAACAAGATTCCCGGTGCCGGCATTGGCCACACAGCCCCAAAGCATGATGGAACCTCCACCAAATTTTACAGTGGGTAGCAAGTGTTTTTCTTGGAATGCTGTGTTTTTTGGACGCCATGCATAACGCCTTTTTGTATGACCAAACAACTCAATCTTTGTTTCATCAGTCCACAGGACCTTCTTCCAAAATGAAGCTGGCTTGTCCAAATGTGCTTTTGCATACCTCAGGCGACTCTGTTTGTGGCGTGCTTTCAGAAACGGCTTCTTTCGCATCACTCTCCCATACAGCTTCTCCTTGTGCAAAGTGTTCTGTATTGTTGACCGATGCACAGTGACACCATCTGCAGCAAGATGATGCTGCAGCTCTTTGGAGGTGGTCTGTGGATTGTCCTTGACTGTTCTCACCATTCTTCTTCTCTGCCTTTCTGATATTTTTCTTGGCCTGCCACTTCTGGGCTTAACAAGAACTGTCCCTGTGGTCTTCCATTTCCTTACTATGTTCCTCACAGTGGAAACTGACAGGTTAAATCTCTGAGACAACTTTTTGTATCCTTCCCCTGAACAACTATGTTGAACAATCTTTGTTTTCAGATCATTTGAGAGTTGTTTTGAGGAGCCCATGATGCCACTCTTCAGAGGAGATTCAAATAGGAGAACAACTTGCAATTGGCCACCTTAAATACCTTTTCTCATGATTGGATACACCTGGCTATGAAGTTCAAAGCTCAGTGAGGTTACAAAACCAATTTTGTGCTTCAGTAAGTCAGTAAAAAGTAGTTAGGAGTATTCAAATCAATAAAATGATAAGGGTACCCAAATTTTTGCACCGGTCAAATTTTGGTTTAATGCATATTGCACATTTTCTGTTAGTACAGTAAACCTCATTTCAATCCTGAAATATTACTGTGTCCATCAGTTATTAGATATATCAAATTGAAATGGCTGTTGCAAACACCCAAATATTTAGAACTAAAAATGATTAAGATTAGGGAGGGCGAGCTTTTTCTTTTTGCTGTTTTTTTTTTCGGTCTTGGGTTTGGGCCCCCTATTAAGCTTAATCATTTTTAGTTCTAAATATTTGGGTGTTATGCACTGTCATTTATATATATATCTATATATATATATATATATATATATATGAGTAGAGAGAGAGAGCAGAGCATTAAACAAAAATTTGACCGGTGCAAAAATTTGGGTACCCTTATCATTTTATTGATTTGAATACTCCTAACTACTTTTTACTGACTTACTGAAGCACAAAATTGGTTTTGTAACCTCACTCAGCTTTGAACTTCATAGCCAGGTGTATCCAATCATGAGAAAAGGTATTTAAGGTGGCCAATTGCAAGTTGTTCTCCTATTTGAATCTCCTCTGAAGAGTGGCATCATGGGCTCCTCAAAACAACTCTCAAATGATCTGAAAACAAAGATTGTTCAACATAGTTGTTCAGGGGAAGGATACAAAAAGTTGTCTCAGAGATTTAACCTGTCAGTTTCCACTGTGAGGAACATAGTAAGGAAATGGAAGACCACAGGGACAGTTCTTGTTAAGCCCAGAAGTGGCAGGCCAAGAAAAATATCAGAAAGGCAGAGAAGAAGAATGGTGAGGACAGTCAAGGACAATCCACAGACCACCTCCAAAGAGCTGCAGCATCATCTTGCTGCAGATGGTGTCACTGTGCATCGGTCAACAATACAGCACACTTTGGGGGGGGGGGTGGGGGGGGGGGTGGGAAAGAAGCCGTTTCGGAAAGCACCCCACAAACAAAGCCGCCCGAGGTGTGCAAAAGCACATTTGGACAACCCAGCTTCATTCTGGAAGAAGGTCCTGTGGACTGATGAGACAAAGATTGAGTTGTTTGGTCATACAAAAAGGCGTTATGCATGGCGTCAAAAAACACAGCATTCCAAGAAAAACACTTGCTACCCACTGTAAAATTTGGTGGAGGTTCCATCATGCTTTGGGGCTGTGTGGCCAATGCCGGCACCGAGAATCTTGTTAAAGTTGAGGGTCGCATGGATTCAACTCAGTATCAGCAGATTCTTGAGAATAATGTACAAGAATCAGTGAGGAATTTGAAGTTCGCCGGGGATGGATATTTCAGCAAGACAATGATCCAAAACACAGCTCCAAATCTACTCAGGCATTCATGCAGAGGAACAATTACAATGTTCTGGAATGGCCACCCCAGTCCCCAGACCTGAATATCATTGAACATCTGTGGGATAATTTGAAGCGGGCTGTCCATGCTCGGCGACCATCAAACTTAACTGAACTGGAATTGTTTTGTAAAGAGGAATGGTCAAAAATACCTTCATCCAGGATCCAGGAACTGATTAAAAGCTACAGGAAGCGACTAGAGGCTGTTATTTTTGCAAAAGGAGGATCTACTAAATATTAATGTTACTTTTCTGTTGAGGTGCCCATACTTTTGCATCGGTCAAATTTTGGTTTAATGCATATTGGACATTTTCTGTTAGTACAATAAACCTCATTTCAATCCTAAAATATTACTGTGTCCATCAGTTATTAGATATATCAAATTGAAATGGCTGTTGCAAACACCCAAATATTTAGAACTAAAAATGATTAAGATTAAGAGGGGTGCCCAAACTTTTTCATATGACTGTATATATATATATATATATATATATATATATATATATATATAGAGAGAGAGAGAGAGAGAGATAGTGTAATGGAATTTACAAAATATAAAAAAAAAAATCAAAAATTCTTAACTATGTAACATATAAAATTTTTTAATAATGGCTCATTTTCTGGTGACACATTCCCTTCAAGGGGATATTCTAGTAATGTCAAGTTAATCCCAATCGACTTGCTAGATAGGTGGAAGTCAAACACTGGGACCCCCACAATCTACAGTATGCTAGCCCTGTGTTCCCATTATGCACAACATCAATTCAGTACGATCTGCATGGAGCATTGGTCTTACATGTGCGCTGCCGAGCCAGTCAACTCTACGGGACTGCGGAAGACAAGCTGAGTACAGCGACCGCCGCTTCAGAAATCGGATTAATGTAATACCCCTATAATGGTTTGGAGATCTGTAGCTTGAAGGTTGGAAAAAAATATGATTTTTTTGGAAATGTCACATCTTTTCCATGAATCTGTTAGAGGTTTACTTTTATCAAGTCAGTAGTGCCATATACACACTGTAATACAAGTGGTATATTGAGTCCTTAAAGGGAGTATCACCAGACCCCAGCATATCACCCCAGCCTTGCAGATAGATAGGTTAGTGTCACCAGAACCAGCATATCACCCCAGCCCTGCAGATAGATAGGTTAGGGTCACTTGAATCAAACAGTGTTGTTCCATTGTGAATCGATGCCTCCATTGCTGAGATATTGCCATTTTTGTCACTATGTAAAAGAGCTCTATGGAGAAAAGAGGGGGCCAACATTGCTGCACGATCTAATTTGCATATTAACAACAATAGCAATATCTCGGCAATAGAGGCAGCGATACACAAGGGGGAACACCATTTGATTTAGGTGACACTAACCTATCTATCTGCAGGGCTGGGGTGATCTGCTGGTTCTGGTGACACTAACCTATCTGTCTGCAGGGCTGGGGTGATATGCTGGGTCTGGTGACACTAACCTATCTGTCTGCAGGGCTGGGGTGATATGTTGGTACTGGTGACACTAACCTATCTATCTGCAGGGCTGGGGTGATATGCTGGTAGTGGTTACACTAACCTATCTATCTGCAGGGCTGGGGTGATATACTGGGGTCTGGTGTCACTAACCTATCTATCTGCAGGGCTGGGGTGATGTGATATGCTGGGTCTGGTGACACTAACCTATCTATCTGCAGGGCTGGGGTAATATACTGGGGTCTGGTGACACTAACCTATCTGCAGGGCTGGGGTGATATGCTGGTTCTGGTGACACTAACCTATCTATCTGCAGGGCTGGGGTGATATGCTGGTTCTGGTGACACTAACCTATCTATCTGCAGAGCTGGGGTGATATGCTGGGGGTCTGGTGACACTAACCTATCTATCTGCAGGGCTGGGGTGATATGCTGGTTCTGGTGACACTAACCTATCTATCTGCAGGGCTGGGGTGATATGCTGGTTCTGGTGACACTAACCTATCTATCTGCAGGGCTGGGGTGATATGCTGGTTCTGGTGACACTAACCTATCTATCTGCAGGGCTGGGGTGATATGCTGGTTCTGGTGACACTAACCTATCTATCTGCAGGGCTGGGGTGATATGCTGGTTCTGGTGACACTAACCTATCTATCTGCAGGGCTGGGGTGATATGCTGGTTCTAGTGACACTAACCTATCTATCTGCAGGGCTGGGGTGATATGCTGGTTCTGGTGACACTAACCTATCTATCTGCAGGGCTGGGGTGATATGCTGGGTCTGGTGACACAAACTATCTATCTGCAGGGCTGGGGTGATATGCTGGTTCTGGTGACACTAACCTATCTATCTGCAGGGCTGGGGTGATATGCTGGGTCTAGTGACACTAACCTATCTATCTGCAGGGCTGGGGTGATATGCTGGTTCTGGTGACAGTAACCTATCTATCTGCAGGGTTGGGGTGATAAGCTGGTTCTGGTGACACTAACCTATCTATCTGCAGGGATGGGGTGATATGCTGTGTCTGGTGACACTAACCTATCTATCTGCAGGACTGGGGTGATATGCTGGTTCTGGTGACACTAACCTATCTATCTGCAGGGCTGGGGTGATATGCTGGTTCTGGTGACACTAACCTATCTATCTGCAGGACTGGGGTGATATGCTGATTCTGGTGACACTAACCTATCTATCTGCAGGGCTGAGCTGATATACTGGGGTCTGGTGACACTAACCTATCTATCTGCAGGGCTGGGGTGATATGCTAGTTCTGGTGACACTAACCTATCTATCTGCAGGACTGGGGTGATATGCTGGTTCTGGTGTCACTAACCTATCTATCTGCAGGGCTGGGGTGATATGCTAGTTCTGGTGACACTAACCTATCTATCTGCAGGGCTGGGGTGATATGCTAGTTCTGGTGACACTAACCTATCTATCTGCAGGACTGGGGTGATATGCTGGTTCTGGTGACACTAACCTATCTATCTGCAGGGCTGGGGTGATATGCTGGTTCTGGTGACACTAGCCTATCTATCTGCAGGGCTGAGGTGATATGCTGGTTCTGGTGACACTAACCTATCTATCTGCAGGGCTGGGGTGATATGCTGGGTCTGGTGACACTAACCTATCTATCTGCAGGGCTGGGGTGATATGCTGGGTCTGGTGACACTAACCTATCTATCTGCAGGGCTGGGGTGATATGCTGGCTCTGGTGACACTAACCTATCTATCTGCAGGGCTGGGGTGATATGCTGGTTCTGGTGACACTAACCTATCTATCTGCAGGGCTGGGGTGATATGCTGGGTCTGGTGACACTAACCTATCCATCTGCAGGGCTGGGGTGATATGCTGGGTCTGGTGACACTAACCTATCTATATGCAGGGCTGGGGTGATATGCTGGGTCTGGTGACACTAGCCTATCTATCTGCAGGGCTGGGGTGATATGCTAGTTCTGGTGACACTAACCTATCTATCTGCAGGACTGGGGTGATATGCTGGTTCTGGTGACACTAACCTATCTATCTGCAGGACTGGGGTGATATGCTGGTTCTGGTGACAGACTCTATTTAATGCCTCCACTACACTCCGATCTTGCCATCTGCTTTGACTACAACTGCAGCAGTTACTAGACCAAGTGCTGATTTTCCAGCCATAGTGAAGTCAGTCGGTGTCCCCGTTTATGATGAACCACCACCAGGGAAGGACTTCTGGTACTGTCAGCGGCCCTGTCACAACTCAATAGAAAAGAGGACCATTGGCCGGTGCCTTCCTCATTCACCACTTCATTAGTATTTGCCGCAGTCACCGAGCGTATTGTCATAATGGACCTGACATCAGGGCACCTGGAGGAGTGGAGAGCAGGAGATTGGCAGGGAGGACAGGACTCGGGATGTACATAAGCCCTGGAGAAAACAGCAACATTCCTAAAATATTCATAACTGCGTTACAGCTGCAGCATGTGAAGACTGTGTTTTCTAGAGCAGCATAAACTTTGCAGCATAATATCTCCAGTAAGTACTCGCTATTACCCGATCCCAGTTGCTATGACGATTCATATACTGCAATGCTAAATGCAAATGGTAATCTTTTTATGAGTTGTGTCATACAGAAGAACGACCATGGATACAATATGGACGTGGGTGGGTATTCACAAACAGCGCTGAATGTTTGATAATGTTAATAACAAATAATACAATCTATAAAAACATTTCAAGGTCTAGAAGTCAGAATAAAGATCCTGCAGCACGAACACCGTGCCGCGCTGTATCCATGATACTTCATCAAGTACTACATGAGTCTCCACATCAGTAAATGTGAACCAAACATAAAAGTCATTCTAAGGGTAAAATCAACAGCATGAAGTAAAGTGGGAACTGTATTCTGTAATATGAGCGCAATGACTGCGTATTGTCCTGAGCTGTTATATTATTACCACTGTGTACAAGAATATAACTACTATAATACTGCCCCATGTACAAGAATATAACTACTATTATACTGCCCCTATGTACAAGAATATAACTACTATAATACTGCTCCCTATGTACAAGAATATAACTACTATAATACTGCTCCTATGTACAAGAATATAACTACTATAATACTGCTCCTATGTACAAGAATATAACTACTATAATACTGCTCCTATGTACAAGAATATAGCTACTATAATACTGCTCTATGTACAAGAATATAACTACTATAATACTGCTCCTATGTACAAGAATATAGCTACTATAATACTACCTCCTATGTACAAGAATATAACTACTATAATACTGCACCTATGTACAAGAATATAACTACTATAATACTGCTCCTATGTACAAGAATATAACTACTATAATACTGCTCCTATGTACAAGAATATAACTACTATAATACTGCTCCTATGTACAAGAATATAACTACTATAATACTGCCCCCTATGCACAAGAATATAACTACTATAATACTGCTCCTATGTACAAGAATATAACTACTATAATACTGCCCCCTATGCACAAGAATATAACTACTATAATACTACTCCTATGTACAAGAATATAACTACTATAATACTACACCTATGTACAAGAATATAACTACTATAATACTGCCCCTACGTACAAGAATATAACTACTATAATACTGCTCCTACGTACAAGAATATAACTACTATAATACTGCTCCTATGTACAAGAATATAACTACTATAATACTGCTCCTATGTACAAGAATATAACTACTATAATACTGCCCCATGTACAAGAATATAACTACTATTATACTGCCCCATGTACAAGAATATAACTACTATAATACTGCTCCTATGTACAAGAATATAACTACTATAATACTGCTCCTATGTACAAGAATATAACTACTATAATACTGCTCCTATGTACAAGAATATAACTAATATAATACTACTCCTATGTACAAGAATATAACTACTATAATACTGCTCCTATGTACAAGAATATAACTGCTATAATACTGCTCCTATGTACAAGAATATAACTACTATAATACTGCTCCCTATGTACAAGAATATAACTACTATAATACTGCTCCTATGTACAAGAATATAACTACTATAATACTGCCCCTATGTACAAGAATATAACTACTATAATACTGCTCCTAGTTACAAGAATATAACTACTATAATACTGCCCCCTATGTACAAGAATATAACTACTATAATACTGCTCCTATGTACAAGAATATAACTACTATAATATTACCTCCTATGTACAAGAATATAACTACTATAATACTACCTCCTATGTACAAGAATATAACTACTATAATACTGCTCCTATGTACAGGAATATAACTACTATAATACTGCCCCTATGTACAAGAATATAACTACTATAATACTACACCTATGTACAAGAATATAACTACTATAATACTGCTCCTATGTACAAGAATATAACTACTATAACACTACCTCCTATGTACAAGAATATAACTACTATAATACTGCTCCTATGTACAAGAATATAACTACTATAATACTACTCCTATGTACAAGAATATAACTACTATAATACTGCTCCTATGTACAAGAATATAACTACTATAATATTGCTCCTATGTACAAGAATATAACTACTATAATACTGCTCCTATGTACAAGAATATAACTACTATAATATTGCTCCTATGTACAAGAATATAACTACTATAATACTGCCCCTGTGTACAAGAATATAACTATTATAATACTGCTCCTGTGTACAAGGATATAACTACTATAATACTGCTCCTATGTACAAGAATATAACTACTATAATACTGCTCCTATGTACAAGAATATAACTATTATAATACTGCTCCTATGTACAAGAATATAACTACTATAATACTACTCCTATGTACAAGAATATAACTACTATAATACTGCCTCCTATGTACATGAATATAACTACTATAATACTGCTCCTATGTACAAGAATATAACTACTATAATACTGCTATGTACAAGAATATAACTACTATAATACTGCTCCTATGTACAAGAATATAACTACTATAATACTGCCCCTATGTACAAGAATATAACTACTATAATACTGCCCCTATGTACAAGAATATAACTACTATAATACTGCTCCTATGTACAAGAATATAACTACTATAATACTGCTTCTATGTACAAGAATATAACTACTATAATACTGCTCCTATGTACAAGAATATAACTACTATAATACTGCCCCTATGTACAAGAATATAACTACTATAATACTGCCCCTATGTACAAGAATATAACTACTATAATACTACCTCCTATGTACAAGAATATAACTACTATAATACTGCCCCTATGTACAAAAATATAACTACTATAATACTGCTCCTATATACAAAAAATAACTACTATAATACTGCTCCTACATACAAGAATATAACTACTATAATACTGCTCCTATGTACAAGAATATAACTACTATAATACTGCTCCTATGTACAAGAATATAACTACTATAATACTGCCCCTATGTACAAGAATATAACTACTATAATACTGCTCCTATGTACAAGAATATAACTACTATAATACTGCTCCTATGTACAAGAATATAACTACTATAATACTGCCCCTATGTACAAGTATATAACTACTATAATACTACTCCTATGTACAAGAACATATTTATATTATCAAAAATCATCGGCCCAAAAACTCGTAAAACTCAACGTTTGATAACTAAGAACTGTTTTTGACTGAGATGGTCGGTCTTAAATCAGTATAAAACAGGCAGATAGGTGACCATGCCAGGAAGGGGTGACCTGTTCTTACTAATCAACCCTTCTAATTGCAAGATTGGAAGATAAAGTTATACACTAGACTGTGCCCCTGAGGTATGGCACGGTCGCCATGTACGTTCACTCCAGAGCACTCTCGCTGTGCACTGGAAATTAAGTGTGAAGATTAAAATATTCAAAGTAAATTATACTTACATTCTGCATACTTTTGAAGTTGAGAAAATTCTGCAGGGCTGAGATTGACCCACTTTTCTTGGTTAGTCATTATGGTCATAGAGATTCCAGTTGCAAAAAAGGACAAGTGTGACAGTCTGAAGGCAGAAATAATTGATATAATTTTCTTCCGATCCCCAAGAGTCTTTAGTCCGCAGTGAAGGGATAATTACAGAGATGAGATCCTCTAAGAAGCCATTGTGCATTTAGAACCCTGAAATGGAGAGAAAATACAATTAAATATTTAAAAAAGTTTTTTTTTTTATTATTTTATTAGTCCTGTCATTTTTTTCTCTGGAGAATTGGGCAAATTTAATTTCCTCCAAAAATATTTACCCTATTCCAATAACCATTGACTATTTGCTGAATTAACCCCTTGACTAAGAAGAATTGGTAAAATACATTAGAACTGTCAATGATTTCTACAACTAAACTCCAAAATCTTACAAATGACTCCAGGATCAAACATTTAGGGGCAATATTTGGGGAACAGAATTTGCCTCACGGAGTGGAGCAGAATAGTGCTGTGTCTGTGTAGGGGAAGGGGGAGCTGTAAGTGAGAGCAGAAGGAAAGACGAGAGCGTGCAACTGTTATCTCTGCCCCCTGTGCAACCTTCCAGTGGCCCCAGGGGGCGATGCATTACATTTTTTGACTTTCCTCCATGGGATGGACAGAGCTAGAATTTGGAGAGGAAACGGAGATAGAGGACTGCCTCAAATTCCTCTTCAATTGCCATCGTATGTATGGCCCACTGACTTTGACAAAACATCTAATGTATATGGGTTCCTACTGACTCTGATCTGACAACAGTAGTTGGTGAGATTAGGATGGGGCAGTTGGATTTCATCTGCCCAATCATTTTCTTCGTAGCTATTGGCCGAGGAGTCTGACAGCAACTTTCTGCTCTCTTCCATTAAGAGTGAGCATGTATATAGAGGAGTTGGGAGAGAGAGTTGTTGACCGCACAAGCGTTCTATCGACAGAAATCTCAATTGTGTCCCCGGTTTACGCTGAGCCACCATCAGGGAAGGACTTCTGGTACTGTCAGTGGCCCTGTGACAGCTCAATAGAAAAGGGGACCAGTGGCCGGTGCCTTCCTCATTCACCACTTCATTAGAATTCACTGGACTGTAACATTAGAGTCTCCAATCCAGAACCTCTTATATGGAAGGCAGACACCCCAATAGTCGAGCCACAGGCTCAACCATTGTTAATGAGAAGATTGTCTCTGACTAAAAGCCTCAATAGTAATTTTCTTTTATCTTTACATGCATAATGTACAGGTCTATCGAGATTTATCACTATAGGACAGTATATTGTATGTTGAAAAAAATTTAGTGGCATATAGAGGGAGGGGGACACAAAATTTGCCCATATGGGGTACCAACATTTCTGCAAGTGGCATGTAAACTCTACACATCTTGTACTTTTATTACTAGGAGATGGTTTTCATCCCAGGCTCAGCTTGAGTCAGACTTGTAGCCACAATGTGTGCACGTTTATGGCAATTTTTACAAAACATACTGTATGTTTTCAAGAAAAATTACACAAAAGTGTCTATAAATGTTCCAATCGGTTCCGTAGACTGACTAACCATGGTCCTGGGTTGGTCAACTGTAATATTGTATAAAAGGATAGGGATACTTTTCACCCATCACCAATTTTTTTGAATTTTTATTTATTAAAACTAGTTTTTTCAATCTGGTTTTATTTTCTGATTCTGATTTTCTTTTCTGATAGGTTTTTCATTCTATTTTGTGTATATGATTATGGGGGCGGCCAGATCTTCTCCTCTGCTCTGCTAACTGCATTGAGTGATATACTTTACAGCAGACTCATGGCCATAGGCAGAAATAGATTGGAGCTGACTCATTGAGGTCTATGGGAGAATTTTTTAGACTTGATTTATGCCAGGAGGGGCAGTAAATAAGCTGTGACATCATCTATGGTCAGTTGTGGATGCAATGATGGGTCAGTGGTTTTATCTGTAGAGGTTTTATCTTCTATTTTAATCCTATCTATGATGTACAAAAACACTACATAATTGGCAAGTATTAGTCTATTATTTGGCTTACCAGCCAGAGTGAAAATTACAGGATATAGTCACATGAAAATTTTTTAAAAATCATCAAAAATTCTTAAAAAATATGCTCAATAAAATTATTTTTATTTTTTTTTAAAGTTGACACGTTCTCTTTAAGGTTTGTGGAGGTCCTCAAAAGATAGAAAACAGGTTATAATTGAAAAAAATGGTATATGTTGTAACACCAATACACACTGCCAAAGTAATACCCCCATAGAGCGCCCATATTGCAGTGCTATGCAACGTTCATACATACTGTTCCCAAATTAAACCATCAAATTGTCCAAAAATCAGCCCTACACAGTCCGCAGAAATGCCAACGTAGAGTGCCTAAATAATACTGCCATACACTGCACTCCTCAATCATGCTATATGGATGGCTGTTTTGGGAACTGGGAACCACACTGTGTATAATTCCTCAGTAATTAGATTTTTTTAATCCATTTTTTAATTTATTTATTTTTTTTTTACTTTTTTGGGTCCCATAGAGGAACTTTAATTTTACATAGGTCTGTCTTTTGTGTCTAAGCATAAACTTAACTTCTTCTTAGTGACCTAACCCAGTGATCCTGTCAATGGGCCAGAAATAGTAGATACAAGGGACCAGGTTTGATTGCGGCACTGAATTAGTTAACCGTCCTTGCTCATATTGATATACTGTTCATACCATTAGCTGCGGGAAAGGGTTAAAGTCAAGACTCCAGGTCCCAAACCTTCTTGGACCCTAGAATAAACCAGAAGTTCTTCAAGTTGATTTTATGCCCTAGACATACAACCATTTGAAAAAAAATAGTTCTGTAGCATCTTAAGACCATTTTACAATTTTTTTGAAGTCTGAACGTCAATTTAGAGTCGCTGTAGGGTTTCGGTATGTATCAAAAACAACCAACAAGAGAGAAATCTCGGAGTGTCTTGTCACTATAAGACGCAACGAAGAACAGAGACGCAAAGAAAGCCAAAAGCAAAAATAAATTCATAAATATTCCCCGTGTTTCACACTTTCAGAAACGCAGCCAATTCCCCATTCTGTTTTGTGTGTTGCGCTCTCTTTACTGGGGCGATGTTTTCAATCTACAAGAAAACCATCTCAAATCTTGTGGACGTCTTACATCTGAAGGACATCCAAGAGCCGGGATGGCTACTTGTGTATGAGGTACAATACTAGATAAAGATATATACTAGACAACAAATGTTCCAAATAGATGGATACAATCTATACTGTACATACTATACATGGAGGGCACAATAATGCACACTGGGTGCTCGGAACAATTTCCCACTTTGATGGCCCGGCTAACATATAGCATATAACATAAAGCATATATAACATATAGCATGGAAGCAAGAAGAGAACAAGAGTGATTAAAATCAATCAATGATCCATTTTTGTACTGTACAAGTCCCAGCTAAGAACCATGATGTAATGTGGCAAGCGAGCGCAGCTCTGGAGTATAATACAGGATGTAACTCAGGATCAGTACAGGATAAGTAATGTAATGCATGTATACAGTGACTGTATCAGCAGAATAGTGAGCGCAGCTCTGGAGTATAATACAGGATGTAACTCAGGATCAGTACAGGATAAGTAATGTAGTGCATGTATACAGTGACTGTATCAGCAGAATAGTGAGCGCAGCTCTGGAGTATAATACAGGATGTAACTCAGGATCAGTACAGGATAAGTAATGTAATGTATGTATACAGTGACTGTATCAGCAGAATAGTGAGCGCAGCTCTGGAGTATAATACAGGATGTAACTCAGGATCAGTACAGGATAAGTAATGTAATGCATGTATACAGTGACTGTATCAGCAGAATAGTGAGCGCAGCTCTGGAGTATAATACAGGATGTAACTCAGGATCAGTACAGGATAAGTAATGTAATGTATGTACACAGAGACTGTACCAGCAGAATAGTGAGCGCAGCTCTGGAGTATAATACAGGATGTAACTCAGGATCAGTACAGGATAAGTAATGTATGTACACAGTGACTGTATCAGCAGAATAGTGAGCGCAGCTCTGGCGTATAATACAGGATATAACTCAGGATCAGTACAGGATAAGTAATGTAATGTATGTACACAGTGACTGTACCAGCAGAATAGTGAGCGCAGCTCTGGAGTATAATACAGGATGTAACTCAGGATCAGTACAGGATAAGTAAAGTAATGTATGTACACAGTGACTGTACCAGCAGAATAGTGAGCGCAGCTCTGGAGTATAATACAGGATGTAACTCAGGATCAGTACAGGATAAGTAATGTAATGTATGTACACAGTGACTGCACCAGCAGAATAGTGAGTGCAGCTCTGGAGTATAATACAAGATGTAACTCAGGATCAGTACAGGATAAGTAATGTAATGTACGTACACAGTGACTGTACCAGCAGAATAGTGAGTGCAGCTCTGGGTATAATACAGGATGTAACTCAGGATCAGTACAGGATAAGTAATGTAATGTATGTACACAGTGACTGCACCAGCAGAATAGTGAGCGCAGCTCTGGAGTATAATACAGGATGTAACTCAGGATCAGTACAGGATAAGTAATGTAATGTATGTACACAGTGACTGTACCAGCAGAATAGTGAGCGCAGCTCTGGAGTATAATACAGGATGTAACTCAAGATCAGTACAGGATAAGTAATGTAATGTATGTACACAGTGACTGCACCAGCAGAATAGTGAGCGCAGCTCTGGAGTATAATACAGGATGTAACTCAGGATCAGTACAGGATAAGTAATGTAATGTATGTACACAGTGACTGTACCAGCAGAATAGTGAGCGCAGCTCTGGAGTATAATAAAGGATGTAACTCAGGATCAGTACAGGATAAGTAATGTAATGTATGTACACAGTGACTGCACCAGCAGAATAGTGAGTGCAGCTCTGGAGTATAATACAGGATGTAACTCAGGATCAGTACAGGATAAGTAATGTAATGTATGTACACAGTGACTGCACCAGCAGAATAGTGAGTGCAGCTCTGGAGTATAATACAGGATGTAACTCAGGATCGGTACAGGATAAGTAATGTAATGTATGTACACAGTGACTGCACCAGCAGAATAGTGAGCGCAGCTCTGGAGTATAATACAGGATCAGTATAAGATAAGTGATGTCTTCATAACACGACTCAACTTTTTATACAGATAAACATCTATTTGCAAATTGCCAAATAGCTCTGAAGAGTGAATATACGCTGATAAGACGCCTTTGTTTGTTTTCCCTCCAGGTATATACAGTGCCACCGTCATTTACAGTACATTGAAAAAACTGTATAATTGTCAGGACGACATGCTGCGACGGAAACATAAAGCGTTGGCATTAAGTACAGAATACGACAAAGCTCCCAACTGTATACAATGGCTTGTTGAAAGGCTTCAGTACATTATCCATTTAGATTCTATGGCGTGCGCTGAGCTCGGTTCACGACTTCTCCCTTTGTCTGAGCTCAATGCCTGATTGTAATTCTCCTTGAATCTAAACTTCAATACATAACATGTAAAAGCTCTGCTGGAGGAGTCGTGTCTCCAGAGCTGCTACCATATACTTAAAGCTACGCAAATAAACCCCGTCGGAAAGATTGACGCCCATTTATTGAAGGAGATGTCTTATGTATCCATCACGGGAAAACAAAAAGCCTCCGGTTATTTTTTATATGACTCATTCACACTCATTAACCTGGTGCAGAAAAACAATCAACAACAACAACACCTATAGGTGCAGTAATACCGCCATGTGCAAACCAAAGGTAAGTGTGTAGGATATTACAGCTTGGCTTCATTCAACTCTGCTGCAATACCAAACAGTACCCACGGAGAGGGCGGATATTGCTTCAGAACAAAAAGTAGACCCCTTCTTGTACCCATTTTAACAATTTCATGACCAGACACATTTTCAGGTTTATTGGCACATGTGGTTTCGAAGGCTATAACTTTTTTCGGTTAATAAAATTTATTTTTGTGTCTTTTTTTTTTCTGTGATACAACTTTATTTTCATGTAATGTTTATTTTTTTTGTATGTTTTTTTCTTTGTTTTTCTAATACCTGGATAAATGTAGAAAAAAAAGGTTCACATTTTTACATTTTTTTTTATATATTTTTTGGTATTTTTTTTAAATAATATAATATAAAAAAAAAAAATTTAAAAAGTTTCCCCATTACAGAGCTTTTTGTGTAGGTGATACATTGTTCTATGTTGCCAGGGAGGATAAAACCTGTGGTGTGGAGCATGGTAGTGGTGCATTTTTTTTTTTGTCTGAATTTTAGTTTTATTTTTTTTTTTACACATTGTAGCCCCCATAAGGTCATAATAGACCTCTGGGGAGAATTTTAACATTTTTATTTTTTTAATAATTTCCCCTTTCCATTACAATAATTTTTATGTAGGTATGTAGGTGGGGGGGATGAGTGCTAAAAATAGGTAGTGTTTTTTTTCCCACATTATACCCCCCCCCCCCACCCCCGTCCCCAAATAAGGTCAGAATAGACCTCTGGGGAGCATTTTTAACTTTTTTTTTTTCCTGATTTTCCTTTAACTGAGGCTGATACATTAGCCAAGTTACAGGAGTAAGCAGCCTCCTAAAATACAATATAGAGCTAATCTGGATCCTCTAGGACCCAGCAGCTCCAGCAGTTCTCCGAGAAACGCGAGCCTGGGAGGAAGCCGCATTATGGCGGTTTCCTTAGCTATATGCACAGTGCACATTGAGCTACATCCTTGCAGAGTTAATTACCAATTGCGCCGGATATATATAGTCAATGGACGGTTAAGAATGGTTAAAGAAGTTATCTTGTTTGTTTAGTCCCGTTCTCCGGATCGGACACCTTATTTATTGTCACTGCCTGTGTATTATCATAGTAATAAAAAATTAAGTATTTAATCAAAATTGTTGCTTTCAGACAGAAGACGAGAGGACAGGGTCTTCCATTGCTCTGTAATTTCCTGATTTATATGCCAGGGGCTGTATCTTCACCATCTTCCAAGTAGGTAAGCGATTAGCATAAGATAATCAGAGACGCCGGATCATTGGTGACATTTTATTAATATGGTCAATGGATTTTAATTTAGTCATTTGTAACACGATCGTCGTCTTTGTCCATGTTCAGGACAGATTCGGGATGAAATACTTCGCATGTATTTTTGAAACAAAAAATGTCACTAAAAATTAAAGGCACAGTGCAATTCCCCCCCCCCCCCAAAAAAAAAAAACTCGCCATTGGAATATACAAATTTAGCGCTTGCTGACCGCCCATTGATTATATATGTCGGGGCAGTCACCAATTATCTCTGCAAAGACATAACTGAAGGAGCAGGGAGTAAAAGTTGGACATCCAAAAGACAAGGCAAGGGCGGTTGGTTGAGGATCAACATCAGCTCTACGTTCTATATTAGGAGCTTGTATTCCATCTGTATTTGGGGTTGATGTATCTGACCAGTTACAGGGCATCGCAAAAAAAAAGTGTCTGGTCACGAATCAGGTAATTTGGGCAAGTGATGAAGTGGTTAAAAGTGCTAACATATAAAAAGTCTACTCGCCTCTCCCC
Organism: Leptodactylus fallax; assembly: GCA_947044405.1. Classification (NCBI taxonomy): domain Eukaryota; kingdom Metazoa; phylum Chordata; class Amphibia; order Anura; family Leptodactylidae; genus Leptodactylus; species Leptodactylus fallax. Next base: position 22,440 of record CAMRHE010000867.1, on the reverse strand, counting down.
GATCCCCACTATTCCGGCTCTGACACTGCCTGGTTCCCACTGCTGTTCACACAGAAAACTCCAGGAACTGCCAGCTCAGTCAGTCACCTGGCCACAGCAAGTGAAGGCTATACATACCATGCAATTGCTATGAGATCCCTGGGGAGATTTGTCCCCCAGCAGTCCTGTTTGGCCCCACATCCTATTCTAATATGTGGCGAAAACATGTACATGAGTCTCCAGAGGAACCACATTCATAGCAAACAATAATTGGGTAACTGATTCTAGGTCCATGGAAGGAACACAAACACCAAACCCTTCTGTCCAGGGTGGTAAAATCTAGAACAATAATGGGTGGTAACCCTAACCCTATATTCACATTTATATTCTAGAATAAATAGGTAATTGAAGCTTCATGCACCTACTATTTGTGTTAGAGAAAGAGACTTAAATTACTTCAGTCCTTTACTTACTCCCTGCTAGTGTCAACTGCAGTAGCTGATAAAGTGATATAGATAAAAGGAAAAGTGATAATCAGTGTTATAATAAGTTTATTTCCCCAAATAGATAATTACAAGCTGTTTGTGTTTAGAGGGAGCTAGCTGGTTAATAAAATCCTGTGATCACAGCAGCCTCTGCACTGTTTCACACATGTAGTTTCTGCAGTGGGTTGAATGCAAGAGTGGACGAGTGGCAAATCTTTTATTACAACCACTTTGTTTAGTTTCATAATCTACGTTTCAAGAGTCTGATATTCCAAGATAAAGCTCGGCTTGTGCAAGAAATAATAGCCGTCCTCTAGAGAGATGACACGGAATATAATCTGACACTCTTCTTATATTTTTTTGCAGCATAACTGGACAGAACATTTGTCTGGACATTAGTAAACGCATCCCCAGCTGAACCTCTGCTGCAATATGAGCGTCCTGCTGTGCTTAATGTGAATATCACATTGCCGAGGATTTACCTCTCTCAGGGGTCTCATTTGAGGGGTTTTTATTGACAGGTAAATCTGTCCTGGAACAGCAATGGATTTATAGTGTTGTTATGGAATGGGAGCAGAACTGCAGGATAGAACCAAGATCCTCCAGATTACAGAGAGATAATGACTATTAAGATAGCGACGCACTACAAGACCCAGAGAATAAGTCACAGGTAACCAGAAAATGTAGCTTGAATTTTATTAACCCTTTCCCAACATATAGCATAACAGTATGGCGGATGTTGGATCTTAAACTGCTTTACACAACAGAGATACAGTGGTGGTGCCCATTATCAGAGACCGCAATGATCACATGCATTAACCCTTCATGTGTGGCCTGTTTCCTCCTCCCACCTGAAGCCGCCTCCCACCTGTGTTTCCACTATGGGTCATAAATCACCAGGTCTTGCTGCTATGGCAGTCTGGAGCCTCTCTGGAAAGATTTTAACCCTGACATAGGAATATTTCTATTGAGCTCTGCCTATGGCAGAGCTCAATAGCAGCACAGCATTTTTGCCATAAAATGCAATACAGTATAGTACTGTGCCTACAGTACAAGTGATCTAATGGTTGCAGGTTCAAGTCCCCTAAGAGTGGGGAAAAGAAGCATTTTTTCTTAAAAAATTAAAACTAGTTTTAAAATTAATCACCCCCCCCCCCCCGCTAGGATACATATAAAAATAAACAAACACATTAGGTGTCCTTATGTTTGAAAATATCTGAACTATAAAACTATTTCTCATATCGTGAACACTGTAGCAGGAAAAAAATAAATTGCTGAACCTCCATTTTTTTTCCCACCCCAAAAAAAATTATAAAAAGTGATCAAAATTTTAAACAATCCCCAAAATTATATAAATAAAAGCTATAATTTTCTCTCCAAAAATGTACATTACAAACCTCTGTAAAGGGAAATATAAAAAAGTTATGGCTGTCAGAATTTGGCAACTCAAATTTTTTTTTTTATTCTTAAAAGTTTTGGATTTTGGTAGAGGTATTGAAACATACCAAATACTATATGTATGTAGTATTGCTGTGATCATACTGACCCGCAGAATATAGATCATGTTATTTTTGCTGCATAGTGAATTCCGTGAAAAAAAAAAAAAAATAGAATAAATACAGTTTTTTTTTTCTAATACCTCCCCCTTTCTGAATTTTTTTCCAGCTTCCCAGTACATTGCATGGAATATTAAAATGTTGCCATTAGGAATTACAAGTTATCCCATAGAAAACAAGCCCTCATTTGACTCTTTTATTGGAAAACTAAAATTCTTACAATTTTTGAAAGGTGGGGAGTAAAAAACAAAATTGAAAAATTGAAAATTGTTTACAGTTGGGTTATGAATTCCAATTTTCTTTTAATACCCATTTAATAAAATATCACAACCTGCAAGCAAAACCCTTGCAAGACTGTGATACACATACAGGATAGACATGTGGTGACAGAGTATTGTGAAATCATGTTGTTTTCAAAAGCCAGTCATCTCATGACACACACATCCGGCCGTGTCCAGCCATAAGTAAAGGTAAAGATGGCCACATCCGTAGGCTGATGATTTCCGATGATAAATTCTGAATAAGCTCTGATTTTTGTTCCATATTTTTTTTTTAGACTTTTCTCTTTCATTTACTGTCACAAGGTCTTTAACACAAGAAAACTTTCCCTCTTTGATCTCTTGTCACAGCTGAACCGGAGTTAATTTTTCAAAAGAAAAAGAGAAAAACATGAGCTGAAGTTTATGGTTTGTGCGCTCCTGGCAGCCGAAGGAAACAGAATTAATTTTGGGTTTCTTCGGCAGAGGGACTGCTGGGAGCGACTAGTCTGTCTCCAGGATTGCACTCTGTCAGTGTTAAAAAGGAAAGGGTCCACACAGGTACCCAGAGGGAGCTAACCGGATTACTTACTGCCACCGCTTGATGCAAACATGAGCTTAACATCCAACATCTCAACTCAGGATATGGATGGTACAACTAATCTTAAAGGGGTGCTAAAAAGACAGCTTAGCTTTTCTCTGTATGCTATTGTGTTCTGTTATCAGCCATTTCTGTTCAGTTCCAAAGTAATTGGGTGCAATGACTTCTCTGTATAACAGCAACCTGTGTTGTGCAGCCAAAGATCGCAGGGTCACCATGGGTATAGCTAAAGACCCAGGGCCCTGATGCAAAAGCTCTGCTTGGGGCACCCGGTTCAACCTCCTCATGACTATCAGTCTTGTCCCAGCTGTACATTTTAGCATTTACATTTCCCTTTTCTTCTCTATCTGGCCCAGACCGCCATGAAGACTTCTCCTCAATATGTCTGGGCACATGAGCTTTCCATCATTCCCATCCCCTGTTGGCGCCCCCCCCCCCACATAGTAATTGTACCAACACCTTCCCCCACAGAATCCCTCCTTGACTAGATGCTGCTGACCAGCTGCTAATTTTGCCATGAAAGGGTTAATTTGCTCCTTTCTAACATTGGAAGGCTGTGTATCATAAATTTTTTCACTCCAGTGCTCCAGAGGGCAGGGGAAATAAATTTATGATGTACAGACTGCCAGACGTCAAAGGAAATCAGGAAGGAAAGAAAATAAGTTTATCCGGCCCTAGTGTGGTGAGGGGGACCTAAGGGTGCTCTTGGATTCTGGGCCCAGCTGTGACGTCTATAATTACACCAGTAAATGTTGCAATGTCTTCATCACAAGTAATGAAAGTGCATGCCTGCACGTTACAAGTGACAAGTTACCATGACCGTGATACGCCGCTGCAAGAAATTACTCAGGTTTGGATTTCTTGTGCTTGTCATGTCACGGCCAACTTACTAGTTATAGAGCGCCCACATTCACACTTATTATTTGCATTGAAGGTGATTGTCGCCATATAGCCCCAGACGTATAGAAAACTATAACATGGAGCAACTTTGCAAACAATTTACTGATTATGCATTGACCTTGAGCTCCACAACATCTTCTACTCCAGTTGCTTCCAAAGCCCCAAACACTGTGCTGTTATTTTAGTGTAAAACTCACTTTCCTATACAATGCATTAAAAAGAAGAGTTATATTTTATCTACAATTATGAGTGTGTATATGATTTAAAGGGAGTGTGTCAGCAGATCCTAGCATATCACCCCATCCCCACAGATAGATAGGTTAGTGTCACCAGACCCCAGCATATCACTCCAGCCCCACAGATAGATAGGTTATTGTCACCAGAACCAGCATATCACCCCAGTCCTGCAGATAGATAGGTTAGTGTCACCAGAACCAGCATATCAACCCAGTCCTGCAGATAGATAGGTTACTGTCACCAGAACCAGCATATCACCCCAGTCCTGCAGATAGATAGGTTAGTGTCACCAGACCCAGCATATCACCCCAGCCCTGCAGATAGATAGGTTACTGTCACCAGACCCCAGCATATCACCCCAGCCCTGCAGATAGATAGGTTAGTGTCACCAGACCCCAGCATATCACTCCAGCCCCACAGATAGATAGGTTATTGTCACCAGAACCAGCATATCACCCCAGCCCTGCAGATAGATAGGTTAGTGTCACCAGAACCAGCATATCACCCCAGTCCTGCAGATAGATAGGTTAGTGTCACCAGAACCAGCATATCACCCCAGCCCTGCAGATAGATAGGTTAGTGTCACCAGACCCCAGAATATCACCCCATCCCCGCAGATAGATAGGTTAGTGTCACCAGAACCAGCATATCACCCTAGCCCTGCAGATAGATAGGTTAGTATCACCAGAACCAGCATATCACCCCAGCCCTGCAGATAGATAGGTTAGTGTCACCAGAACCAGCATATCACCCCAGCCCCGCAGATAGATAGGTTAGTGTCACCAGAACCAGCATATCACTCCAGCCCCGCAGATAGATAGGTTAGTGTCACCAGAACCAGCATATCACCCCAGCCCTGCAGATAGATAGGTTAGTGTCACCAGAACCAGAATATCATCCCAGCCCTGAAGATAGATAGGTTAGTGTCACCAGACCCCAGAATATCACCCCAGCCCTGCAGATAGATAGGTTAGTGTCACCAGAACCAGCATATCACCCCAGCCCTGCAGATAGATAGGTTAGTGTCACCAGAACCAGCATATCACCCCAGCCCTGCAGATAGATAGGTTAGTGTCACCAGACCCCAGAATATCACCCCATCCCCGCAGATAGATAGGTTAGTGTCACCAGAACCAGCATATCACCCTAGCCCTGCAGATAGATAGGTTAGTATCACCAGAACCAGCATATCACCCCAGCCCTGCAGATAGATAGGTTAGTGTCACCAGAACCAGCATATCACCCCAGCCCCGCAGATAGATAGGTTAGTGTCACCAGAACCAGCATATCACTCCAGCCCCGCAGATAGATAGGTTAGTGTCACCAGAACCAGCATATCACCCCAGCCCTGCAGATAGATAGGTTAGTGTCACCAGAACCAGAATATCATCCCAGCCCTGAAGATAGATAGGTTAGTGTCACCAGACCCCAGAATATCACCCCAGCCCTGCAGATAGATAGGTTAGTGTCACCAGAACCAGCATATCACCCCAGCCCTGCAGATAGATAGGTTAGTGTCACCAGAACCAGCATATCACCCCAGCCCTGCAGATAGATAGGTTAGTGTCACCAGACCCAGCATATCACCCCAGCCCCGCAGATAGATAGGTTAGTGTCACCAGAACCAGCATATCACCCTAGCCCTGCAGATAGATAGGTTGGTGTCACCAGACCCAGAATATAACCCCAGCCCTGCAGATAGATAGGTTAGTGTCACCAGAACCAGCATATCACCCCAGCCCTGCAGATAGATAGGTTAGTGTCACCAGAACCAGCATATCATTCAACTTGGTTTAAATTAGTTTCTTCCTTCATGGGTCCTGTGACTCTGGACAGGGTTCTTTTCCTCCACGGAACATACAATGATGATATAATGTGGTGGGGCTCTCGAGAGTCGGACCTCTTTGGGACAGGTCATCAAATAATAAGTCTTGGAAAATCCCTTTAATTGATGCAGACATTTCATAGATGCCAACGGTCACAATTTGGCCAGGACAATGATAGGAAGTGGACTACAGAAGGGGCATGAGTTATGCAAATGCTGCCCAAAGTGGGCATTCCATTCTATTTTTAGATGTTCCCAAGGGTGGAGCTTAAATATCACAATTTTTGCAATTCATACTGTGTGATGGTATGAGATGGTATGAAACATGGACTTACAGGTTTTATATTTTTGGAGATGACAAGTTGATCCAGGGTTTTATTCCGATTGCCAATGTAATTAGGAAAGATTTTTAACCCTGACATGGGGCAATTGGCACCAACCTCAAGGGGTTTTTTTTTGCCTTCCTCTGGATCAACACTAAAGGGTAGGGATCAGCAAAATGATTTGGATCAAGCCTGATTGGACCCAAATTTTCCAACAGTTTCAGGTTCAACCAGAACCCAAAACTTTTGGGGTTTATCTCCCATGAAGTACTACTATACTTTGGAGTCTACTCATAGCCCAGAGTATAATAAATGGAGGTCCAGGAGAGGTCAGTAAAAATAAAAAAGTTATACTCACCTTGCCTTACCTCCTAGGCATCTGGTGGTCCCCCAGTGTCCTCTTCAGTCCTCTGGCTTACTTCATGTGCCCCTGGGTCACCACTGAAGCCTATGATTGGGCCTTAGGGGTCACGTTGAACACCAAATTCAAGACTCTATAATCCAATGAACCGGAGGGCCGAACCTTACGAATATTTGTCAAAATGAAACTCGCAAGGTTGGACCATCTCTAGTTATAGCTTGGACTTGATGGAACTGTGTCTTCATCCAACCTCATCTACTATTCTACTATGGTATGATATTTATGGTTAGGTTGTCTTCAAGGTTGGGCATTTTCTTAAAAGAATCTTTGTCTTCTAATAAGAGACATCATCATTGGTGAAGTCTATCATTTCATCAAAACTTGCCGGAAAATTACCTCTCTGGTGCTCATAATGACTGGTGGTGGATCTGGATCCAGGCAGGAGCACTTCACACTTTAAGAAGAACATGGACAAGTATGTAAGTGTGAAGTGCTATGGAGGAAGACATAGAAGCTTCTAAGCCAGGTCATAACTCATCAGCTAAATTGAATTTCAGATTTTCCGACAGGAAGGATCTGCTCCGAGTCCTGGAGAATGACGGCTCACTTTTATCAGAGAATACCTGACACATTGACAGCCAGACAGGAGCTGAAAAGCAATCACTATCCGCTTCACTGCCGCACATTAAAATAAAATTATCAACAAAGGGTTTTGCAGAGAGAAGAGCTCATCGAGAATGATCCTCGAGCCGGCGGCTGCAGAGTTCACTGCACAATATATAACAAGCCGGATGAAGGAACTCGTGCGGTGGTGGTGGGTCAAATAATGGAAGCTCCTGAATCAGCAGCCCTGAATTATTCATGTGTTACTGGTCCTATCAGGCATTGACATGACGCTTTTATGCTTTCTTAATTATTTAAGGAAGAGCCGGGGTCTTGTGTTATATCCAGATATCGGGGAAAGCACAACAAGGAGATGTAGAGGGGGCAAGCAAAACTGGATCAATATGCTTGGGAGGCTTCAAATAGGAAAGAGGTAGAGGTACAGGGAGTTGGCAAGGGTGTGGGCATCAGACCGATACCCCAGGGACAGTAATACCTTAAAAGGGTTGTTGTTAGGGGAAAATTGTCTGATCAATGGGCCCCTGTGACCAGGCCACGAAGCCACAAGGGGCCACAGGTCACCCTCACAACAATAGGCTTGGCATAACTTCTTTGAACTCCTTTCTGATTCCCTTTGATGGCCAGCAATCTGTACATAGTAAATTTATTCCCCCTGCCCTCTGGTGCACTGGAGTGGGAAACTTTATGATCTACAGTCTTCCATTGTCAGGAAGGAGAAAATGAATCCTTCCATGGCAAAAACAGTAGTTGGTCAGCAGCATATAGTCAAGGAGAGATTCTGTGGAGTGGCACAAATGGGGCATCATTACTATGTTGGGGGCATTGACAGGGGCCAGGAGGCCAGGGTGGGATCTCACCAGTCACACTCAATACACTAGAGTTGGCAAAACTTTTTTCTTCTCCTTTCTGATCTCCTTTGATCAGTCTGTACATCGTAAATTTATTCCTCCTGCCCTCTGGTGCACTGGAGTGAGAAGATTTATCATACGCAGCCTTCCACTGTCACAAAGAAGAAATTAACCCATGGCAAAAAAAAGCCTATAGTCAAGGAGGGATTCTGTGGTACAAAAGGGGGAATTATTACTGTGTGGGGGTCACAGACGGGATGAGCTTGTGACAGACATGTCATAAACAATTCTTTATAGTGCAGACAGAGAAGGAAAGGGTAATATAAATGCTGCCAAGATGCACGGATGGGGCGCCTTTTGGGTGTTATGAGACGTGATGCAGGGGGGGCCCGAGCTGAGCTTTTGCTCCAGTGTCTCTGAGCCCCTGGCAGTACCATAGACATTGAATGAAGCAGCAGGGTGTGCGGGAGGATGGAGGGACTGGGCGTTGGACAGGGTTTAAGATTGTCCCATATTTGGGGATATTAATTTGGGAGGTATGTTAGTTCCCTTTGCTGATATTCACAATTGACGTCACTATCATCTGAATGGTAACCAGGTTAACATTGGCCTTCCAAGTCTAGTGGCCCCTGACCTGGCCTGCCTCAAGGGCCACTGTGTGCATGTCCAATGGTGTACTTATAAGGGGTACAAAGGAAGCAGCTACCCCCGGACCCTCAAGTCCAAGGAACCCCCTGTCTCATAACAAGTGGTATTGGGTGGTCAGAAGTTTTAACACGCCCCTCCTTGTATGTCACCGCAGACCCTCATCGCCCCTGACTATAAGGGTACATTCACACAGTATGGCTGGAAAACCCCAAAGGAAAAAAACTGCAGTGTTGTTATTTTACAGGTAAAACATGTTAATGTGTTTCACTTGTAAAATTACGAAATTGCACCAAAAGCAGCATTAAAACTGCATGCACCGTGTGAATGAACCCTAATAATATATTATCTGCGTAGATTTTAGCCTTTTGCTGTTTTCCTACTGAGACAATCTACATTTTCCTACCAAACCTTGTTTTCCTCGCTGGAAACGTGCGGCGTGCTATATCCATGGATTGACGTATTTAGCAGCGCGTTCTAATATCTCGTATTATATCAACTTCCAGAGATGTTTGTTCCATTTACAATGCATTTCCCATGAAGCTTTTCTCATATAGTCAAAAACTAAATGCATTCACTCCTACACAGGTAAGTATAGTGGCGTACAATACGTGTGGTTATGTGAACCGCGCCGCCTCGCTGTGCAGGGGGGGTGAGAGAGTCTGCTGAAAAATCTGCGCTGTTATGCGGAGGTCGACAGCTCTGACTGCTGTAGGTAATGGAATGACTAACACACAGATCCGGAATAGCAGAGCTGGATATGTTTAGTTCATGTTGCCGTTTCTTTGGTGCATAGAAAACCTCAGAAAGCAAACTCAGCACTGCTACATCTGCATATGGTGGGCCATTGTGGATAATATACAGATCAGATCAGAATGTGATAATCCTATAAACTGTGATGACAACAATTCGTATCCCTTGCAAGATCATCCTCAGCCCTAGATGCCAGACTGGGCTGTGTTCACACTGAGCTGAAGAGACTCCAGGGTATAATCATCCGGGTTGGTCCCTACAGGCTATATTGATTTCTGTTAACCCTTTCCCAGCATTTAAATATGGCCGAACCGCCGTTTTGCTGCGAACATGAAAATATAAAAAAAGTTACTTTTCAAATTTCCGATTGTTAAGATGATAAAATTTTATAAAAACCAATATAAATTTGGTATCACTGTCATCGTACCAACCCGCAGAATATGGGACATCATTCTAACTGCCACAAAAACTTGTAAGAAACTGTTTTTTTTTTCCCGCGTTCCCAGTACATCATATGGAACATTAAAGGGTTCTGTTCAAAAGTGCCATTCGTCCTGCAAAAAATAAGCCCAATACAGGAAAAATAGAAAAAGTTATGACTTTTGGAAGGTGCTGAGTGAAAAAAATGAAAAATGGCCGGAGGGGAGGGATTAAAGAGCAAACAGGAGGAGAAGTTAGCTACTTCCTCTTAGGGCAGAGTTCCATATAGTAGGTAAACCAGTTTGTACGGCCATCACCAGTCAACTATCTATTTACAATGAAGAGTCAGTCTGAGCACCACAGACTTGTTCGTCCGCATGACTCTTGATCGCATCGCAGCCGTATCTCGGCAGTCCACCAGGGGCCGGACCCCCACTGACACCATAGCCAGTTATGTAGCACATAATCATTCATGCGTCTTCTGTGTTGGGTTTTCTTACTGTGACCACCAGAGAAGTTGAGGGTGTGAGGAGCCTCTGGGTGACCGGTGACACAACAGTTAGCCCCAAGGGACCTAACATGGCTGACACTGGTAGAGGCAGCTTCTTTCTGCAGATATCTGAGGCTGATCTCACAATGAGAATTACTGAATCGTTCAGATCTTATTGTCATTGTTGTGATTCTAAATGGAGATTCAGATTTCAGCCGTGACAGTAATTTCTCCAGACTGGCGAAGCAGAAGATGAACGTATTGATCGTAACTCCGGAGAGGTGACAATGGAGATGCCTGGATACAGCATGTGTATAATTATAGAGTGGAGGGCACAATACCAGGACCACACCATCCATGACCTATGGCACACCATTGTTTATATGGCACCTACACGCATCCATAATATCCACGTTATGACATTTCTGTAACTTTCATGCATTTTTTTAGATCTGTTTCTGCCAGTGAATGGAAACTGTTGTAAAGATCAAGTGCGGTTTGTTACAATGTGTCAGTGCAGTTACAGTACAAAGTATCCATCTGGAGTCCGGACTGTTGAACACACAGAAGACTACACAGACTGGATACATTTGTAGCAAATGCTGAGCTGTGAGTAGTATTCAGTCAGGACTAGGGATAAGAAGCTGGGATCAATACACATTTTTTCAAAAAGTTCCTATTCCGTTAAACCCCAAAATTGGGGGGTTTGCCACCCACTAATTGTCTCTGCAGACCCCAGAGTATAATCGGAAGCAAAAATAATGAACGCTCATACTCAGCTTTCCTCATATCTTTGAAGCTCTAACGTGATGTCTGGTCCTTTGTCATAATGTCTTTTAGCCTCTTGGGTGACATCATTGGCCCCAGCGGGGTTGTTGAGATAATAATCATGACATCATCACACCCCATGTGATCACTGAGGTCACAGAGACGGCCAGAAGACACCAGGAAAGACGACTGAACAATGTGGTGGAGCTCCGCAGAGGTGAGGGAAAGCGAGTATATGATTATTATTTTTCCTCCCCTCTCCAGGGCCTCCAATTATTATATTTTGGGACCTGAAGACCCCTCAGAGTATATTCATTGCCCTTCCCATTCGGACCAAACAAGTTCAATCTGAGCAAAACTTGCGGATAAACTTTGCGAGAATTTGCGAGATAAATCTGGACAGGTTCATCCATTATTAGTCATGACTTTGTGTCATGAACCTACCCCACCTGACTGATCACACAGCTAGGCACTCGGTCTAAACCTTCTGTCCACTGGCCTCGTGGTCATTTACTGACCATGTGGCAACCACAAGTGGCCAAAGCCCTGACAACCTGCAGCAGGCCAATGGCCATACAACGTCATGGGTAAAACAGTGAGTTGCCATCTTACACAACAGTTGGAGGGTTTGTCTGGGACTATGATATTGAGCTCCTTTTCCTTCCTCTTCTCAGGCCAGTGACAACACTCATATGGCCATGCTTCAGCTCAGTCCCAATCAAATGAATGGGGCTGAGTAGCAAAACCAAGCCAGCCACTATATAATGCATAACACTATGCTTGGTAAGTGGTGAAGAGACAACAATCAGTATCATAATCCTAGATAACTCCTTTAAGCCAGCCACACAGTTTAGATATCAATCTTGTCCAACTCCTTTATACACATGCACACTTGGCTCAGCCAAGCTCTGAATGTTTTCCAATATGGAGAGGGATCTGGCTGACATTGTTGGCTTCTCCCAACATACAGTGAAACCTCTTGAGAAGACCACCTCTTAGAGAAGACCACCCCCTTTACCCAGGTCACATTTTTTGTGACAGATTTTCAGTTTTCCATATTAACCATCTTCATTAAGAAGACCCCCCCCCCCAGAAGACCACTTATTAATGCAATTTTAGGTGGTCGTGGTAAAGATGTCTCACTGTATATCTAATGTGTAGGGGCTGCCTTACATGACACATTCAGCTCTGCTACATTCCCATCTTTATTTCTTGGATATTTTACACATCTTTGTCAATTAGCTTCAATTGCCGAAGCTTCGCACTGGAGATGTGTACAAAATGAATATAAAGAAAGTCGCCGTGTACTGTATGCGTTCTCCTGCTACAAATGTCAGCGGTACAAGTCTTTTCCATTCAGGTTGTCTGGTTTGCCTCAACAGAATGAGTCATAGTGGAATCCTCACAAAGCACAATGACTTACATGTAACTCCTCAATGTGTTCCGGCAAGGTGATATATCATTGCTTTCAGGCTCCAAGATGGGACGTTACTGGAATAATAGTTGTGCAGTGACATTCACTCCTCGTCCTTTCATACTTCACACTATACTCTATTTATATGATACTGTATACATACAATTCACAAATCTCTAATAACTATAGATGTATCAAGGGGAAAAAATTCACTTTTTTATATTTTCTAAGTTTATATCGGGGACAAAACATTTTCTATTTCCCCCCCTTTTGTCGCCCCCGCCTGTTCTTTGCCCCCCCGCGGCCCCCCCGTCCCTGGGGGGGGATGAACTGTGTGGGCCCCCCCGTATCTACTAGGAGATAACTACTGTGGTCCGCCCCCTATGTGCAAGAATACAACTACTATGAATACTGCCCCTATGTACAAGAATATAACTACTATAATACTGCCCCCTATGTACAAGAATATAACTACTATAATACTGCCCTATGTACAAGAATATAACTACTATAATACTGCTCCTATGTACAAGAATATAACTACTATAATACTGCTCCTATGTACAAGAATATAACTACTATAATACTGCTCCTATGTACAAGAATATAACTACTATAATACTACTCCTATGTACAAGAATATAACTACTATAATACTACCCTCCTATGTACAAGAATATAACTACTATAATACTGCTCCTATGTACAAGAATATAACTACTATAATACTGCCCTATGTACAAGAATATAACTACTATAATACTACCTCCTATGTACAAGAATATAACTACTATAATACTGCTCCTATGTACAAGAATATAACTACTATAATACTACCTCCTATGTACAAGAATATAACTACTATAATACTGCCCCTATGTACAAGAATATAACTACTATAATACTACCCCTATGTACAAGAATATAACTACTATAATACTGCCCCTATGTACAAGAATATAACTACTATAATACTGCTCCTATGTACAAGAATATAACTACTATAATACTGCTCCTATGTACAAGAATATAACTACTATAATACTGCCCTCCTATGTACAAGAATATAACTACTATAATACTGCCTCCTATGTACAAGAATATAACTACTATAATACTGCTCCTATGTACAAGAATATAACTACTATAATACTGCTCCTATGTACAAGAATATAACTACTATAATACTGCTCCTATGTACAAGAATATAACTACTATAATACTGCTCCTATGTACAAGAATATAACTACTATAATACTGCTCCTATGTACAAGAATATAACTACTATAATACTGCTCCTATGTACAAGAATATAACTGCTATAATACTACCTCCTATGTACAAGAATATAACTACTATAATACTGCTCCTATGTACAAGAATATAACTACTATAATACTGCTCCTATGTACAAGAATATAACTACTATAATACTGCCCCTATGTACAAGAATATAACTACTATAATACTGCTCCTATGTACAAGAATATAACTACTATAATACTGCTCCTATGTACAAGAATATAACTACTATAATACTGCCCCAATGTACAAGAATATAACTACTATAATACTGCTCCTATGTACAAGAATATAACTACTATAATACTACTCCTATGTACAAGAATATAACTACTATAATACTGCTCCTATGTACAAGAATATAACTACTATAATACTGCCCCTATGTACAAGAATATAACTACTATAATACTGCTCCTATGTACAAGAATATAACTACTATAATACTGCTCCTATGTACAAGAATATAAATACTATAATACTGCTCCTATGTACAAGAATATAACTACTATAATACTGCTCCTATGTACAAGAATATAACTACTATAATACTGCTCCTATGTACAAGAATATAACTACTATAATACTGCATCCTATGTACAAGAATATAACTACTATAATACTACCTCCTATGTACAAGAATATAACTACTATAATACTGCTCCTATGTACAAGAATATAACTACTATAATACTGCTCCTATGTACAAGAATATAACTACTATAATACTGCTCCTATGTACAAGAATATAACTACTATAATACTGCTCCTATGTACAAGAATATAACTACTATAATACTGCCATCTATGTACAAGAATATAACTACTATAATACTACCTCCTATGTACAAGAATATAAATACTATAATACTGGTCCTATGTACAAGAATATAACTACTATAATACTGCTCCTATGTACAAGAATATAACTACTATAATACTGCTCCTATGTACAAGAATATAACTACTATAATACTGCCTCCTATATACAAGAATATAAATACTATAATACTGCTCCTATGTACAAGAATATAACTACTATAATACTGCCCCGATGTACAAGAATATAACTACTATAATACTACACCCTATGTACAAGAATATAACTATTATAATAGTACCTCCTATGTACAAGAATATAACTACTATAATTCTGCTCCTATGTACAAGAATATAACTACTATAATACTGCTCCTATGTACAAGAATATAACTACTATAATACTGCTCCTATGTACAAGAATATAACTACTATAATACTGCTCCTATGTACAAGAATATAACTACTATAATACTGCTCCTATGTACAAGAATATAACTACTATAATACTGCTCCTATGTACAAGAATATAACTACTATAATACTGCTCCTATGTACAAGAATATAACTACTATAATACTGCTCCCTATGTACAAGAATATAACTACTATAATACTGCTCCTATGTACAAGAATATAACTACTATAATACTGCCTCCTATGTACAAGAATATAACTACTATAATACTGCTCCTATGTACAAGAATATAACTACTATAATACTGCTCCTATGTACAAGAATATAACTACTATAATACTGCTCCTATGTACAAGAATATAACTACTATAATACTACCCCCTATGTACAAGAATATAACTACTATAATACTGCCCCTATGTACAAGAATATAACTACTATAATACTGCTCCTATGTACAAGAATATAACTACTATAATACTGTCCCCTATGTACAAGAATATAACTACTATAATACTGCCCCTATGCACAAGAATATAACTACTATAATACTGCTCCTATGTACAAGAATATAACTACTATAATACTACTATGTACAAGAATATAACTACTATAATACTGCTCCTATGTACAAGAATATAACTACTATAATACTACTCCTATGTACAAGAATATAACTACTATAATACTGCTCCTATGTACAAGAATATAACTACTATAATACTGCTCCTATGTACAAGAATATAACTACTATAATACTGCCTCCTATGTACAAGAATATAACTACTATAATACTATCTCCTATGTACAAGAATATAACTACTATAATACTGCTCCTATGTACAAGAATATAACTACTATAATACTGCTCCTATGTACAAGAATATAACTACTATAATACTGCTCCTATGTACAAGAATATAACTACTATAATACTGCTCCTATGTACAAGAATATAACTACTATAATACTGCTCCTATGTACAAGAATATAACTACTATAATACTGCTCCTATGTACAAGAATATAACTACTATAATACTGCTCCTATGTACAAGAATATAACTACTATAATACTGCCCCCTATGTACAAGAATATAACTACTATAATACTGCTCCTATGTACAAGAATATAACTACTATAATACTGCCCCTATGTACAAGAATATAACTACTATAATACTACTCCTATGTACAAGAATATAACTACTATAATACTACCTCCTATGTACAAGAATATAACTACTATAATTCTGCCCCTATGTACAAGAATATAACTACTATAATACTGCTCCTATGTACAAGAATATAACTACTATAATACTGCCCCTATGTACAAGAATATAACTACTATAATACTGCTCCTATGCACAAGAATATAACTACTATAATACTGCTCCTATGTACAAGAATATAATTACTATAATAGTACCTCCTATGTACAAGAATATAACTACTATAATAGTGCCTCCTATGTACAAGAATATAACTAGTATAATACTGCTCCTATGTACAAGAATATAACTGCTATAATACTATCTCCTATGTACAAGAATATAACTACTATAATACTACCTCCTATGTACAAGAATATAACTACTATAATACTACCTCCTATGTACAAGAATATAACTACTATAATACTGCTCCTATGTACAAGAATATAACTGCTATAATACTGCTCCTATGTACAAGAATATAACTACTATAATACTGCTCCTATGTACAAGAATATAACTTCTATAATACTGCCTCCTATGCACAAGAATATAACTACTATAATACTGCTCCTATGTACAAGAATATAACTACTATAATACTGCTCCTATGTACAAGAATATAACTACTATAATACTGCTCCTATGTACAAGAATATAACTACTATAATACTGCTCCTATGTACAAGAATATAACTACTATAATACTGCCTCCTATGTACAAGAATATAACTACTATAATACTGCATCCTATGTACAAGAATATAATTACTATAATACTGCCTCCTATGTACAAGAATATAAATACTATAATACTGGTCCTATGTACAAGAATATAACTACTATAATACTGCTCCTATGTACAAGAATATAACTACTATAATACTGCTCCTATGTACAAGAATATAACTACTATAATACTGCTCCTATGTACAAGAATATAACTACTATAATACTACTCTCCTATGTACAAGAATATAACTACTATAATACTGCTCCTATGTACAAGAATATAACTACTATAATTCTGCTCCTATGTACAAGAATATAACTACTATAATACTGCTCCTATGTACAAGAATATACCTACTATAATACTGCTCCTATGTACAAGAATATAACTACTATAATACTGCTCCTATGTACAAGAATATAACTACTATAATACTGCTCCTATGTACAAGAATATAACTACTATAATACTGCCTCCTATATACAAGAATATAAATACTATAATACTGCTCCTATGTACAAGAATATAACTACTATAATACTGCCCCTATGTACAAGAATATAACTACTATAATACTACTCCTATGTACAAGAATATAACTACTATAATACTACCTCCTATGTACAAGAATATAACTACTATAATACTGCTCCTATGTACAAGAATATAACTACTATAATACTGCTCCTATGTACAAGAATATAACTACTATAATACTGCTCCTATGTACAAGAATATAACTACTATAATACTGCTCCTATGTACAAGAATATAACTACTATAATACTGCTCCTATGTACAAGAATATAACTACTATAATACTGCTCCTATGTACAAGAATATAACTACTATAATACTGCTCCTATGCACAAGAATATAACTACTATAATACTGTCCTAGTACAAGAATATAACTACTATAATATGCTCCTATGTACAAGAATATAACTACTATAATACCCCTCTATGTGCAAGAATATATCTACTATAATATGCTCCTATGTACAAGAATATAACTACTATAATACTACTCCTATGTACAAGAATATAACTACTATAATACTACTCCTATGTACAAGAATATAACTACTATAATACTCCTCCTATGTACAAGAATATAACTACTATAATACTACTCCTATATACAACAATATAACTACTATAATACTCTCTATGTACAACAATATAACTACTATAATACTGCCCCTATGTACAAGAATATAACTGCTATAATACTGCTCCTACTTACAAGAATATAACTACTATAAAACTGCCCCATGTACAAGAATATAACTTCTATAAAACTGCCCCTATGCAAAAGAATATAACTACTATAATACTGCTCCTATGTACAAGAATATAACTACTATAATAGTGCCTCCTATGCACAAGAATATAACTACTATAATACTGCCTCCTATGTACAAGAATATAACTACTATAATACTGCTCCTATGTGTACAAGAATATAACTACTATAATACTGCTCCTATGTACAAGAATATAACTACTATAATACTGCTCCTATGTACAAGAATATAACTACTATAATACTGCCTCCTATGTACAGAATATCACTACCTATAATACTGCTCCTATTACAAGAATATAACTAAGCTATAATACTGCTCCTATGTACAAGAATATAACTACTATAAAAATGCTCCTATGACAAGAATATAAATTATTTATTACTGCCCCTATGTATTATTATTATAATTATTATAATAATGTCCTATGTATTATTATTATAACTATTTATAATACTGCTCTTATGTACAAGAATATAAATTTTTTTTTTTACTATAATAATGCTCCTATCTACAAGAATATAACTACTATAATATTGCTCCTATGTACAAGAATATATACTATAATACTGCTCCTATGTACAAGAATATAACTACTATAATACTGCCCCTAGTACAAGATTATAACTACTATAATACTGTTCCTATGTACAAGAATATAACATTTAATATTACTCCTATGTACAAGAATATAACTATTATAATACTTTCTTATGTATATATTACTACTATAATATAACTCCTATGCACAAGAATATAATACTATAATACTTTCTATGTACTAAGATTATTACTACTATAATACTGTTCCTACTGTACAAGAAATAACTACTAATACTGCTCTATGTACAAGAATATAACTACTATAATACTGCCCCATGTACAAAGAATATCACTACTATAATACTGCTCCTATGCACAAAAATATAAATATTTATTATTATTATTATGTATTATATATTACTATTATAATACTGCTCCTATGTACAAGAATATAACTACTATAATACTACCTAACAACAAGAACATAACTACTATAATACTGCTCCTATGTACAAGATATAACTACTATAATACTACTCCTATGTACAAATATAACTTATAATACTGCTCCTATGTACAAGAAATAACTACTATAATATTACACTCTATGTACAAGAATATAACTACTATAATACTACCTCCTAGTACAAGAATATAACTGTATAATTCTGCTAAATGTACAAAATATAACAATTAATACTGTTATATTACAATATCTATTATTATACTCATTATGTACAAATTTATTATTATACTGTTTATGTATAACTTTCTACTATAGTACTGCTCCTATGTACAAGAATATAACTACTATAATACTGCTATGTACAAGAATATAACCACTATAATACTACTCCTATGTACAAAATTAACTATTATATTACTGCATTTTATACAAGAATATAACTACTATAATACTGCCTCCTAGTACAAGAATATAATTACTATATTATTGCTCCTATGTACAAGAATATATAACTACTTAATTAGTCTCCTATGTACAAGAATATAACTACTATGTTACATATATATGTACAAGAATATAACTACTATATTACTTATCCTATGTACAAGAATATAACTATTATACACACTGCCCCTATGTACAAAATATAACTACTATAATACTACTCCTATGTACAAGAAATAACTATTATATTACTGCCTCCTATGTCAGTCATAACTGCTATCAGCCATGCAATAGCACATAACTACTATGTAACTGCCTATATATACAAGAATATAACTATTATAATTACTGCTCCTATGTACAGAATATAACTACTATAATATGCTCCTATGTACAAGAATATAACTACTATAATATACTCCTATGTACAAGAATATAACTACTATAATGCTGTCTACTATTTAAAATATAACTACTATAATACTACTCCTATATGCAAGAATATAACTATAATACTACCTCCTATGTGCAAAATATAACTACTATAATACTGCTCCTATGTACAGAATATAACTGCTATAATATATCCCTGTATGCAAGAATATAACTACTATAAAACTGCCCCAATGTACCAAAATATAACTAATATAATACTGCCCCTATGCACAAGAATATAACTACTATAATACTGCTCCTATGTACCAAAATATATACTATAATGCATTTACCTCTATATGGGAATATAACTACTATAATAGTGCCTCCTATGTGCAAGAATATAACTACTATAATACTGTCATATGTGCAAAATATAACTACTATAATACTACACTCCCTGTAACTTTCAAGAATATAACTACTATAATACCATCACTATGCCAAAATATAACTACTATAATACTGTCCTATGTGCAAGTGTAACTGATATAATACTGCTCCTATGTACAAAAGTAGCTACTATAATATACCCCCTGTGTACAAGGTTATAACTACTATAATACTGCTCCTATGTACAAGAATATAACTACTATAATATTGCTCTATATTTTAAAGAATATAACTATAATACTGCTCCTATGTTCAAGAATATAACATGCCTATATTAACTCCTATATACAAGAATATATTATAATACTATCTACCCACAAGAATATAACTACTATAATACTGTCCTATTGTACAAGAGAATATAAAATTTATTATTATTATTATTGTGTTACTATATTACTGTTCCTATGTACAAGAATATAAAAATTTATTATTATTAGTATTATTATTACTATAATACTGCTCCTATATTTTAAAATATAACTACTATAAAACTGCCCCAATGTGCAAAAATATAACTATAATACTGCCCCTATGCACAGGAATATAACTATATATTACTGCTCTATGTGCAAGAATATAACTATTACTAATACTGTCTATGTGCAAAAATATAACTACAATATATGCCCCTATGTACAAGAACATAACTACTATAATACTGCTCCTATGTACCAAGAATATATTTCACCTAATACTGATCCTATGTACTGAAATATAACTACTATAATACTACTCCTATATGCAAGAATTAACTACTATAATACTGTCCTATGTACAAGAATATAACTACTATAATACTAATGTGCAAAATATAACTATAATACTGTCATAATAATATAAGAATATAACTACTATAATACTGTCCCTATGTACAAGAATGTAAAATTTTTATTATTAGATTATTATTATTATTATTATTACTATAATACTGTCATATATGCAAGAATGTAAAATTTATTATTATTATATTATTATTACTAAATACTGTCATATATTACAAGAATATAACTACTATAATACTGCTCCTATATAGAAATATAACTACTATAATACCTTTATGTACACAAGAATATAACTACTATAATACTGCTCCTATATACAAGAATATAAAAATTTATTATTATTATTATTATTATTATTATTACTACTATAATACTGCTCACTATGTACAAGAATATAACTACTATCGATTCTGCTCCTATGTGTGAAATAACTACTATAATACTACCTCCTATGAACAAGAATATAACTATATAATACTGTATATGTGCAAGAATATAACTACTATAATACTGTCCTATGCTGCAAGATACATACATACTATAATACTGTCCTATGTGCAAGAATATAACTACTGTAATACCCCCCTATGTGCAAGAATATAACTACTATAATACTGTCCTATGTACAAAATATAACTACTGTAATACTACTATATTTTAAAGAATATAACTACTTTAATACTACCTCCTGTATGAAGATATAACTACTATAATGCTGTCTCACCTGTACAAGAATATAACTACAATAATACTGCTCCTATGCCAAGAATATAACTACTATAATACTGCTCTGCTGTTTTAAAGGCTACCACTACTATAATACTGCCCCCTATGTACAAGAATATAACTACTATAATGTACTCCTATGTACAGGAGTACCACTACTATAATACTGCCCCTATGTACAGAGTATTAACTACTATAATACCATCCTCATTTTCAAGAATATATCTACTATAATACCATCACCTATGTGCAAGTTATATCTACTATAATACTGCTCTCATCTATAAGAATATACCTACTATAATACTGCCCCTATGTGCAAGAGATATAACTACTATAATACTGCCCCTATGTACTAGAATATAA
>CAMRHE010000866.1:375000-385033 GCA_947044405.1 Leptodactylus fallax | reverse complement strand
CTACATACACAATACACACAGTATATACACACACACACTACATACACAATACACACACACTACATACACAATACACACAGTATATATACACACTACATACACAATACACACAGTGTATATATACACACTACATACACAATACACACAGTATATATACACACTACATACACAATACACACAGTATATATACACTACATACACAATACACACAGTATATATACACACTATATACACAATACACGCAGTATATATACACACACTACATACACAATACACACAGTATATACACACACACTACATACACAATACACACAGTATATATATATATATATATATATATATATATATATATATATATATATATATATATATATACACACTGCTGCATATATATATATATACACAATACATATATATATATATATATATATATATACACTACATATATATATATATATATATATATATATATATATATATATATATATATATATATATATATATATACATATATATATATATATATATATATATATACACACACATATACATATACTACATACACAAACAGCTCTGCTGCATACACAGCACACACACTACGCCCACAAACAGCTCTGCTGCATACACAACACACACATTACATACACAAACAGCTCTGCTGCATACACAGCACACACTTACACACACGCTACATACACAATACACACAGTATATATACACACTACATACACAATACACACAGTATATACACACACACTACATACACAATACACACAGTATATATACACACTACATACACAATACACACAGTATATACACACACACTACATACACAATACACACAGTATATATATATATATACTATATATATATATATATATATATATATATACTATATATATATATACACACAGTATATACATATATATATACACACAGTACATATATATATATATACTATATATATATATATACAGTATATATATATATATACTATATATATATATACACATATATATATATATACTATATATATAATCCTGATATATATATATATATATATATATATATATACACACAGTATATACACACACTGCATGCACAATACACAGTATATATACACTACATGCCTGATACACACGGGGTAATAATACACACTACATACACGTGCACGGGTATATATACACACTACATACACAATATACACAGTATATACACACACACTACATACACAATACACACAGTATATATACACACTACATTCACAATACACACAGTATATATACACACTACATACACAATACGCACGGTATGTATGCGCTACGTTCTATAAATACACACAGTATATATACACACTACATACACAATACACACAGTATATACACACACACTACATACACCATACACACAGTATATATACACACTACATACACAATACACACAGTATATATACACTACATACACAATACACACAGTATACAAACACTACAT
Organism: Leptodactylus fallax; assembly: GCA_947044405.1. Classification (NCBI taxonomy): domain Eukaryota; kingdom Metazoa; phylum Chordata; class Amphibia; order Anura; family Leptodactylidae; genus Leptodactylus; species Leptodactylus fallax. Next base: position 383,542 of record CAMRHE010000866.1, on the reverse strand, counting down.
ACACAATACACACAGTATATATACACACTACATACACAATATACACAGTATATATACACACTACATACACAATACACACAGTATATACCCACACTACATACACAATAGACACAGTATATATACACACTACATACACAATACACACAGTGTATATACACACTACATACACAATACACACAGTATATATACACACGCTGCATACACAATACACACAGTATATACACACACTACATACACAATACACACAGTATATACACACTACATACACAATACACACAGTATATATACACACTACATACACAATACACAGTATATATACACACTACATACACAATACACACAGTATATATACACACTACATACACAATACACAGTATATATACACACTACATACACAATACACACAGTATATATACACACACACTACATACACAATACACACACACTACATACACAATACACACACACTACATACACAATACACACAGTATATATACACACTACATACACAATACACACAGTATATATACACACTACATACACAATACACACAGTATATACACACTACATACACAATACACACAGTATATATACACACTACATACACAATACACACAGTATATACACACACTACATACACAATTAAAAACAGTATATATACACACTACATACACAATACACACAGTATATATACACACTACATACACAATACACACAGTGTATATATACACACTATATACACAATACACACAGTATATATATATACACACTACATACACAATACGCACAGTATATACACACACACACTACATACACAATACACACAGTATATATACACACTATATACACAATACACACAGTATATATACACACTACATACACAATACACACAGTATATACACACACTACATACACAATACACACAGTATATATACACACTACATACACAATACACACAGTATATACACACTACATACACAATATATACAGTATATATACACACACTACATACACAATATACACAGTATATACACACTACATACACAATACACACAGTATATATACACACTATATACACAATACACACAGTATATATACACACTACATACACAATACACACAGTATATATACACACTACATACACAATACACACAGTATATACACACACTACATACACAATACACACAGTATATATACACACTACATACACAATACACACAGTATATATACACACTACATACACAATACACACAGTATATATACACACTACATACACAATACACACAGTATATATACACACTACATACACAATACACACAGTACATACATACTACATACACAATACACACAGTATATATACACACTATATACACAATACACACAGTATATATACACACTACATACACAATACACACAGTATATACACACACACTACATACACAATACACACAGTGTATATACACTACATACACAATACACACAGTATATATACACTACATACACAATACACACAGTATATATACACACTACATACACAATACACACAGTATATATACACACTACATGCACAATACACACAGTATGTATACACACTACATGCCTGATACACACGGTGTATATACACACATACATGCCTGTGCACACCGGTGTGTATGTACTACATGCACAATGCACACAGTATATACACACACTACATACACAATACACACAGTATATACACACACTACATACACAATACACACAGTATATACACACTACATACACAATACACACAGTATATATACACACTACATACACAATACACACAGTATATATACACACTACACACACAATACCCACAGTATATATACACACTATATAATAATAATACACACAGTATAAATATATATATACACATTACATACACAATACACACAGTATATATATACACACACTACATACACAATACACACAGTATATATACACACACTACATACACAATACACACAGTATATATACACACACTACATACACACACACAGTATATATACACACACTACATACAAGTACAGACCAAAGTTTGGACACACCTTCTCATTCCAAGAGTTTTCTGTATTTTCATGACTATAAAAATTGTAGATTCACACTGAAGGCATCAAAACTATGAATTAACACATGTGGAATTATATACTTAACAAAAAGTGTGAAACAACTGAAAATATGTCTTATATTCTAGGTTCTTCAAAGTAGCCACCTTTTGCTTTGATTACTGCTTTGCACACTCTTGGCATTCTCTTGATGAGCTTCAAGAGGTAGTCACCTGAAATGGTTTTCACTTCACAGGTGTGCCCTGTCAGGTTTAATAAGGGATTTCTTGCAATGGAGTGTTAGAATTTGTATTATGGCAAGAAAAGCAGCTAAGTAAAGAAAAATGAGTGGCCATCATTACTTTTAATATATGCTGTATTTATGCACACACATAAAGTAATGCGTACATATAACACACACCGCACATATATAATATGTATATAGAACACATACACTACACATATATATAACATGTACATATAACACATACACTACACATATATAACATGTACATATAACACACACACGCACATATATAACATGTATATAGAACACATACACTACACATATATAACATGTACATATAATACATACACTGCACATATATAACATGTACATATAACACACTACACATATATAACATGTACATATAAACACATACACTACACATATATAACATGTACATAGAACACATACACTGCACATATATAACATGTACATATAACACACACTGCACATATATAAAATGTACATATAACACATACACTGCACATATATAACATGTACATAGTACACATACACTGCACATATATAACATGTACATATAACACATACACTGCACATATATAACATGTACATATAACACATACACTACACATATATATATATAACACACACTGCACATATATAACATGTACATATAACACATACACTGCACATATATAACATGTACATATAACACACACTGCACATATATAACATGTACATATAACACATACACTACACATATATAACATGTACATATAACACACACTGCACATATATAAAATGTACATATAACACATACTACACATATATAACATGTACATATAACACATACACTGCACATATATAACATGTACATATAACACATACACTGCACATATATAACATGTACATATAACACTACACATATATAACGTGTATATAACACACACTATATATAACATGTACATATAACACATACACTACACATATATAACATACATATAACACATACATACACATATATAACATGTACATATAACACACACTGCACATATATATAACATGTACATAGAACACATACACTGCACATATATAACATGTACATATAACACATACACACACATATATAACATGTACATATAACACATACACTGCACATATATAATATGTACATATAACACATACACTACACATATATATAACATGTACATATATGCACATATATAAAATGTACATATAACACATACACTGCACATATATAACATGTACATAGTACACATACACTGCACATATATAACATGTACATATAACACATACACTGCACATATATAACATGTACATATAACACATACACTACACATATATAACATGTACATATAACACTTACACTACACATATATAACATGTACATATAACACACACTGCATATATAACATGTACATATAACACACACACTGCACATATATAACATGTACATATAACACATACTGCACATATATAACATGTACATATAACACATACACTGCACATATATATAACATGTACATATAACACACACTGCACATATATAACATGTACATATAACATATATACACACATATATAACATGTATATATAACACATACACTACACATATATAACATGTACATATAACACACACTGCACATATATAACATGTACATATAACACACATAACGTACATATATAACACTGTACATATATACACACTGCACATATATAACATGTACATATAACACATACACTGCACATATATAACATGTACATATATACACATACACTGCACATATATAACACACTATATATAACACATACACTGCACATATATAACATGTACATAGAACACACACTGCACATATATAACATGTACATATAACACATACACTAACATACACATATATAATAACATGTACATATAACACACACACACACATATATAAATATGTACATATAACACACACTGCACATATATAACATGTACATATAACACATACACTGCACATATATAACATGTACATATATACACACTGTGCACATATATAACATGTACATATAACACATACACTGCACATATATAACATGTACATATAACACACACTGCACATATATAACATGTATATATAACACATACACTGCACATATATAACATGTACATGTACATATATACACACACACTGCACATATATAACATGTACATATAACACATACACTGCACATATATAACATGTACATATAACACACACTGCACATATATAACATGTACATATAACACACACTGCACATATATAACATGTACATATAACACACACTGCACATATATAACATGTATATATAACACATACACTACACATATATAACATGTACATATAACACACACACACATATATAACATACATATAACACACACTGCACATATATAACATGTACATATAACACACACTGCACATATATAACATGTACATATAACACACACTGCACATATATAACATGTACATATAACACACACTGCACATATATAACATGTACATATATATACACATGCACATATATAACATGTACATATAACACATATATATATAATGTACATATAACACATACACTGCACATATATAACATGTACATATAACACATACACTACACATATATAACATGTACATATAACACACACTGCACATATATAACATACATATAACACACACTGCACATATATAACATGTACATATAACACATACACTGCACATATATAACATGTACATATAACACATACACTGCACATATATAACATGTACATATAACACATACACTGCACATATATAACATGTACATATAACACACACTGCACATATAACATGTACATATAACACACACTGCACATATATAACATGTACATATAACACACACTGCACATATATAACATGTACATATAACACATATATGCACATATATATAACATGTACATATAACACACACTGCACATATATAAAATGTACATATAATACATACACTGCACATATATAACATGTACATATAACACACACTGCACATATATAACATGTACATATAACACACACTATAACACACACTATATATAACATGTACATATAACACACACACATATATAAACACACATATATAACATGTACATATAACACACACTGCACATATATAACATGTACATATAACACTGCACATATATAACATGTACTGAACACATATATATATATAATGTACATATAAACACATACACACTGCACATATAACACACATGTACATATATACATGTATACACATACTGCACATATATAACATGTATATATAATACACATACACTGCACATATATAACATGTACATATAACACACACTGCACATATATAACATGTACATATAACACATACACTGTACATATATAACATGTATATATAACACACATACACATATATAACATGTACATATAACACACACTACACATATGTATGTACATAGAACACATACACTGCACATATATAACATGTACATATAACACACACTGCACATATATAATATGTACATATAACACATACACTACACATATATAACATGTACATATAAACACATACACTGCACATATATAACATGTACATATAACACACACCACATATATAACATGTACATAGAACACACACTGGTACATATAACACATACACTACACATATATAACATGTACATATAAACACACACTGCACATAAATAACATGTACATATAACACACACACATATATAACATGTACATAGAACACACACTGCACATATATAACATGTACATAGAACACATACACTGCACATATATAACATGTACATATACATACACTGCATATATATATATGTACATATAACACATATATAACGTACATATAACACATACACTGCACATATATAACATGTACATATAACACATACACTGCATATATATAACATGTACATATATATATATATATATACATATATAACATGTGTATATATGTGTATACACTGCATATATATAACATGTACATATAACACATACACTGCATATATATAACATGTACATATAACACATACACACTGCACATATATACAATATGTACATATATACACATACACTACACATATATAACATGTATATATAACACATACACTACACATATATAACATGTACATATAACACACACTGCACATATATAACATGTACATATAACACACACTGCACATATATAACATGTACATATAACACATACACTGCACATATATATACATGTACATATAACACATACACTGTATATATATAACATGTACATATAACACATACACTGCACATATATAACATGTACATATAACACATACACGCACATATATAAATATGTACATATAACACATACACTGCACATATATAACATGTACATATATACACATACATGCACATATATAACATGTACATATAACACACACTGCACATATATAATATGTACATATAACACATACACACACATATATAACATGTACATATAACACATACACTGCACATATATAACATGTACATATAACACACACTGCACATATATAACATGTACATATAACACACACTGCACATATATAACATGTACATATAGCACACTGCACATATATAACATGTACATATAACACATACACTGCACATATATAACATGTACATATAACACATACACTGCACATATATAACATGTACATATAACACACACTGCACATATATAACATGTACATATATAACACACACTGTACATATATAACATGTACATATAACACACACACACATATATATAACATGTACATATAACACACACTGCACATATATAACATGTACATATAACACATACTGCACATATATAACATGTACATATAACACACACTGCACATATAACATGTACATATAACACATACACTGCACATATATAACATGTACATAGAACACATACACTGCACATATATAGCATGTACATATAACACATACACTACACATATAACATGTACATATAACACACACTGCACATATATAACATGTACATAGAACACACATTCACTGCACATGTGTAACTTACATGTTTCCTGTAGACCTTGGGGCTGAAGATAAGAAGGTGTGAGCCATGTTTCCTATATTTTGCCCCTCCACATATCATATATATTATATCAGTGCTGACCTCATTATCTCATTCCCATTTATGGCCCCCAAAATAATCACCTCGTTTGGAGAATCTGTAATATCCGACTACCAAGAAGATGACAACAACGACCCCAGACACAGCGCCCAGAGAGATAAAGATACTCACATCAGAATTTCTGCAGCAATAGAAGAGATTACAGTTTAGATTATAGCCCCCAATCCCTCAGCTAGTACGTATGTAATAATATTCTGTATCACTGACAGATCCCATAATATATATCATAATCTGATATCACTCATTCTATATATTATTTATTACTATTCTATGTCATTTATTACAATCCCAAGTCCTTTTGGGGCAACAAGCAGCTGTCTGTCTCTCCCATATGACCAGGACGCGGCCTCAGCATCAGGTCTGTGACTCAATGTCCAGGGGCCCAGAGATACCCCCAGCAGGAGAAGGACAGATACTGTTATGATACTGTTTAGATCCTGTATTATATACTATTGATATCCGCTTCATCAAGCACGATGTTATGTCAAGGGCCACCGAATATCACTCTCAAAGGAAGGGGCCCGTGCAGGACCATTTTAACACACTGGTGGGCCTTGTGCAAAGATTTCATAAGTGCCCCACTATCACCACTTACATACCTGACCTACACAAATTATAATGCCCCCACATAATATAATGCCCCTTATTGGCACTTACATAGTATAATTCCCCTGTAGCAGCCTCATTTAATATAATGGCTCATCAGACATTAACTTGTCCCTCCCTCCAGTTGCCCCCACAGTTTCACGCCCCTCCCACCCCCCCACAGTTTCATGCCCCCAGCTGCTCCCCCACAGTTTCATGCCCCCCCCCAGTTACCCCACAGTTTCATGCCCCCCAGTTACCCCCAGTTTCATGCCCCCCCCAGTTGCCCCCTCAGTTTCATGCCTCCTCATTTGTCCACAGTACAAAGGTTCAAACAAAGTTAAAAGCAAACCCTAATCCTCCGCTCTCTCCATCTCCTTCAGTCTTCAGCGAGCTGCAGGCGCGGTGTGGTGACGTC
>CAMRHE010000866.1:352500-367500 GCA_947044405.1 Leptodactylus fallax | reverse complement strand
GGAGCGGCCAAAGCAGCACACAACGGAGCGGCCACAGCAGCACACAACGGAGCGGCCACAGCAGCACACAGCGCGAGCGGCCACAGCAGCACACAACGGAGCGGCCACAGCAGCACACAACAGAGCAGCCACAGCAGCACACAACGGAGCGGCCACAGCAGCACACAGCGGAGCGGCCACAGCAACACACAACGGAGCGGCCACAGCAGCACACAACGGAGCGGCCACAGCAGCACACAACGGAGCGGCCACAGCAACACACAACGGAGCGGCTACAGCAGCACACAGCGGAGCGGCCACAGCAGCACACAACGGAGCGGCCACAGCAGCACACAACGGAGCGGCCACAGCAGCACACAACGGAGCGGCCAAAGCAGCACACAACGGAGCGGCACAGCAGCACACAACAGAGCAGCCACAGCAGCACACAACGGAGCGGCCACAGCAGCACACAGCGGAGCGGCCACAGCAACACACAACGGAGCGGCCACAGCAGCACACAACGGAGCGGCCACAGCAGCACACAACGGAGCGGCCACAGCAACACACAACGGAGCGGCCACAGCAGCACACACGGGGCGGCCACAACAACACAAAACGGAGCGGCCAAAGCAGCACACAACGGAGCGGCCAAAGCAACACACAACGGAGCGGCCACAGCAACACACACGGAGCGGCCACAGCAACACACAACGGAGCGGCCACAGCAGCACACAGCGGAGCGGCCACAGCAACACACAACGGAGCGGCCACAGCAGCACACACGGGGCGGCCACAACAACACACAACAAAGCGGCCATAGCAGCACACAACAAAGCGGCCACAGCAACACACAGCGGAGCGGCCACAGCAGCACACAGCGGAGCAGCCACAGCCGCACACAGCGGAGCGGCCACAGCAACACACAACGGAGCGGCCACAGCAACACACAACGGAGCGGCCACAGCAGCACACAACGGAGCGGCCACAGCAGCACACAGCGGAGCGGCCACAGCAACACACAACGGAGCGGCCACAGCAGCACACAACGGAGCGGCCACAGCAGCACACAACGGAGCGGCCACAGCAGCACACAACGGAGCGGCCACAGCAACACACAACGGAGCGGCCACAGCAGCACACAACGGAGCAGCCACAGCAGCACACAACGGAGCGGCCACAGCACCACACAACGGAGCGGCCACAGCAGAACAAAGCGGAGCGGCCACTTCAGCACACAACAGAGCGGCCACAGCAGCACACAGCGGAGCGGCCACAGCAGCACACAATGGAGCGGCCACAGCAGCACACAGCGGAGCGGCCACAGCAGCACACAGCGGAGCGGTCACAGCAGCACACAATGGAGCAGCCACAGCAGCACACAACGGAGCGGCCACAGCAACACACAACGGAGCGGCCACAGCAGCACACAGCAAAGCGGTCACAGCAGCACACAATGGAGCAGCCACAGCAACACACAGAGGAGCGGCCACAGCAGCACACAGCAGAGCGGCCACTACAGCACACAACAAAGCGGCCAAAGCAACACACAACGGAGCGGCCACAGCAACACACAACGGAGCGGCCACAGCAGCACACAATGGAGCGGCCACAGCAGCACACAGCGGAGCGGCCACAGCAACACACAACGGAGCGGCCACAGCAGCACACACGGGGCGGCCACAACAACACACAACAAAGCGGCCATAGCAGCACACAACAAAGCGGCCACAGCAACACACAGCGGAGCGGCCACAGCAGCACACAGCGGAGCAGCCACAGCCGCACACAGCGGAGCGGCCACAGCAACACACAACGGAGCGGCCACAGCAACACACAACGGAGCGGCCACAGCAGCACACAACGGAGCGGCCACACAAAACACACAACAGAGCAGCCACAGCAGCACACAACGGAGCGGCCAAAGCAGCACAAAACGGGGCGGCCACAGCAACACATAACGGAGCGGCCACAGCAGCACACAACGGAGCGGCCACAGCAACACACAACAGAGCAGCCACAGCAGCACACAACGGAGCGGCCAAAGCAGCACACAACGGAGCGGCCACAGCAGCACACAGCGGAGCGGCCACAGCAGCACACAACAGAGCAGCCACAGCAGCACACAACGGAGCGGCCAAAGCAGCACACAACGGAGCGGCCACAGCAACACACAACGGAGCGGCCACAGCAGCACACAACGGAGCGGCCACAGCAGCACACAACCGAGCAGCCACAGCAGCACACAACGGAGCGGCCAAAGCAGCACACAACGGAGCAGCCACAGCAGCACACAACGGAGCGGCCAAAGCAGCACACAACGGAGCGGCCACAGCAACACACAACGGAGCGGCCACAGCAGCACACAACGGAGCGGCCACAGCAGCACACAACCGAGCAGCCACAGCAGCACACAACGGGGCGGCCAAGCAGCACACAACGGAGCGGCCACAGCAGCACACAGCGGAGCGGCCACAGCAGCACACAACGGAGCGGCCAAAGCAGCACACAACGGAGCGGCCACAGCAGCACACAACGGAGCAGCCACAGCAGCACACAACGGAGGGGCCACAGCAGCACACAACGGAGCGGCCACAGCAACACACAACGGAGCGGCCACAGCAGCACACAACGGAGCGGCCACAGCAGCACACAACGGAGCGGCCACAGCACCACACAACGGAGCGGCCACAGCAGAACAAAGCGGAGCGGCCACTTCAGCACACAACAGAGCGGCCACAGCAGCACACAGCGGAGCGGCCACAGCAGCACACAACGGAGCGGCCACAGCAGCACACAGCGGAGCGGCCACAGCAGCACACAGCGGAGCGGTCACAGCAGCACACAATGGAGCAGCCACAGCAGCACACAACGGAGCGGCCACGCAACACACAACGGAGCGGCCACAGCAGCACACAGCAAAGCGGTCACAGCAGCACACAATGGAGCAGCCACAGCAACACACAGAGGAGCGGCCACAGCAGCACACAGCAGAGCGGCCACTACAGCACACAACAAAGCGGCCACAGCAGCACACAACGGAGCGGCCACAGCAACACACAACGGAGCGGCCACAGCAGCACACACGGGGCGGCCACAACAGCACACAACAAAGCAGCCACAGCAGCACACAATGGAGCGGCCACAGCAACACACAGAGGAGCGGCCACAGCAACACACAGAGGAGCGGCCACAGCAACACACAGGCCACTGTCCCAGGTAATATAGATATAGACAGACCGGCTCTCCCAATATTCACAGCGACGTTTTGGTCCCTGAACTTTCTAAAGCAACAATAAAGTGACATTTGCAGTGTTATAGAAGGGTCTGCAATACCCAGTGCATATTTATATAGCACCATTAATTCCATGGTGCTCTGTACATTATTATATTAATCCCATGGTGCTGTACATTATTATATTAATCCAATGGTGCTCTGTACATTATTATATTAATCCCATGGTGCTCTGTACATTATTATATTCATCCCATGGTGCTGTACATTATTATATTAATCCCATGGTGCTCTGTACATTATTATATTAATCCCATGGTGCTCTGTACATTATTATATTCATCCCATGGTGCTCTGTACATTATTATATTAATTCCATGGTGCTCTGTACATTATTATATTAATCCCATGGTGCTCTGTACATTATTACATTAATTCCATGATGCTCTGTACATTATTATATTAATCCCATGGTGCTCTGTACATTATTATATTAGTCCCATGGTGCTGTACATTATTATATTAATTCCATGGTGTTCTATACATTATTATATTAATCCCATGGTGCTCTGTACATTATTATACTAATTCCATGGTGCTCTATACATTATTATATTAATTCCATGGTGCTCTGTACATTATTATATTAATTCCATGGTACTCTGTACATTATTATATTAATCCCATGGTGCTGTACATTATTATATTAATCCCATGGTGCTCTGTACATTATTATATTAATTCCATGGTGCACTGTACATAATTATATTAATCCCATGTGCTGTACATTATTATATTAATCCCATGGTGCTGTACATTATTATATTAATCCCATGTGCTGTACATTATTATATTAATTCCATGGTGCTCTGTACATTATTATATTAATTCCATGGTGTTCTGTACATTATTATATTAATCCCATGGTGCTGTACATTATTATATTAATCCCATGGTGCTCTGTACATTATTATATTAATTCCATGGTGCTGTACATTATTATATTAATTCCATGTGCTGTACATTATTATATTAATTCCATGATGCTGTACATTGTTATATTAATCCTATGTGCTGTACATTATTATATTAATCCCATGGTGCTCTGTACATTATTATATTTCCCACGGTGCTTTACATTATTATATTAATTCTATGGTGCTCTGTACATTATTATATTAATTCCATGGTGCTGTACATTATTATATTAATTCCATGGTGCTGTACATTATTATATTAATTCCATGGTGCTCTGTACATTATTATATTAATTCCATGGTGCTCTGTACATTATTATATTAATCCCATGGTGCTCTGTACATTATTACATTAATTCCATGATGCTCTGTACATTATTATATTAATCCCATGGTGCTGTACATTATTATATTAATCCCATGGTGCTCTGTACATTATTATATTAGGCCCATGGTGCTGTACATTATTATATTAATTCCATGGTGTTCTATACATTATTATATTAATCCCATGGTGCTCTGTACATTATTATATTAATTCCATGGTGCTCGTACATTATTATATTAATTCCATGGTGCTCTGTACATTATTATATTAATTCCATGGTACTCTGTACATTATTATATTAATCCCATGGTGCTCTGTACATTATTATATTAATTCCATGGTGCACTGTACATAATTATATTAATCCCATGTGCTGTACATTATTATATTAATCCCATGGTGCTGTACATTATTATATTAATCCCATGTGCTGTACATTATTATATTAATTCCATGGTGCTCTGTACATTATTATATTAATTCCATGGTGTTCTGTACATTATTATATTAATTCCATGGTGCTGTACATTATTATATTAATTCCATGGTGCTCTATACATTATTATATTAATTCCATGGTGCACTGTACATAGTTATAGTAATTCCATGTGCTGTACATTATTATATTAATTCCATGTGCTGTACATTATTATAGTAATTCCATGATGCTGTACATTTTTATATTAATCCCATGTGCTGTACATTATTATAGTAATCCCATGGTGCTCTGTACATTAGTATATTAATTCCATGGTGCTTTAATTAGTATAGTAATTCCATGGTGCTCTGTATATTATTATATTTATTCCATGGTGCTCTGTATATTATTATATTAATTCCATGGTGCTGTATATTATTATATTAATTCCATGGTGCTCGTATATTATTATAGTAATTCCATGGTGCTGTACATTATTATATTAATCCCATGGTGCTCGTACATTAGTATATTAATTCCATGGTGCTCTGTACATTATTACATTAATTCATGATGCTCTGTACATTAGTATAGTAATTCCATAGTGCTCTGTACATTAGTATAGTAATCCATAGTGCTGTACATTAGTATAGTAATTCCATGGTGCTCTGTACATTATTATAGTAATTCCATGGTGCTCTGTATATTATTATAGTAATTCCATGGTGCTCTGTACATTAGTATAGTAATTCCATGGTGCTGTATATATTATAGTAATTCCATGGTGCTCTGTAATTAGTATAGTAATTTCATGGTGCTCTGTACATTAGTATAGTAATTACATAGTGCTCGTAATTATTATATTAATTTCATAGTGCTCTGTAATTATTATAGTAATTCCATGGTGCTCTGTAATTAGTATAGTAATTTCATGGTGCTCTGTACATTATTATAGTAATTCCATGGTGCTCGTACATTATTATAGTAATTTCATGGTGCTCTGAATTATTATAGTAATTCCAGGGCTCTGTACATTATTATATTAATCCATGGTGCTCTGTAATTATTATAGTAATTCCATGGTGCTCTGTAATTACGGTTTATAGTAATTCCATGGTGCTATGTATATTATTATAGTAATTCCAGGTGCTCTGTACATTATTATAGTAATCCCATGGTGCTCTGTATATTAGTATAGTAATTCCATGGTGCTCGTATATTAGTATAGTAATTCCATGATGCTGTATATTATTATAGTAATTCCATGGTGCTCTGTACATTAGTATAGTAATCTCATGGTGCTCTATATTAGTATAGTAATTCCATGGTGCTCGTATATTATTATAGTAATTCCATGGTGTGTATATTAGTATAGTAATTCCATGTGCTGTATATTAGTATAGTAATTCCATGGTGCTGTATATTAGTATAGTAATTCCATGGTGCTCTGTACATTATTATAGTAATTCCATGGTGCTGTATATTAGTATAGTAATTCCATGTGCTGTATATTATTATATTAATTCCATGTGCTCGTATATTATTATATTATATCCATGGTGCTCTGTATATTATTATAGTAATTCCATGGTGCTCTGTATATTAGTATAGTAATTCCATGGTGCTTATTATTATAATAATTCATGTACTATATATTATTATATTAATTATGGTGCTCTGTATATTATTATAGTAATTATGGTGCTCTGTATATTATTATAGTAATCCCATGGTGCTCTGTATATTATTATATTATTCCATGGTGCTCTTAATTATTATAGTAATTCCATGGTGTTCTGTAATTATTATATTAATCCCATGGTGCTCTGTACATTTTTATATTAATCCCATGTGCTGTACATTGGAGGATTTACATACGGTACACAAGATATACAAAACAAATATATACTAGCAGTGATCACTGGCACAGTGGATAGGGGGCCCTGCCCACAAGAGCTTACAATCTATGAGGGAAGAGGGATAGAGACAGAAGGTGGGGTAGAGGCTGATGCTATACAGCAGGCGGTCAGTGGTAGCACGTAGTATTGCGGGTTGGAGCCAGGGTTAGATGCTGTAGGAACAACTATGTAAGGAGTTGTAACTGTGGTCACATGTTTGGTGGGTTGCTGTACTCGGTGTCTCCCACACTCCAAAGACAGTAGTGATAGGGAAGGGGTTATGGCCCTATAGGGACAGTGAGTGTTAATGTTGTAAGCGCGCGGAATTGGCGTTACAGAAGTAGATAATAAATAAATAATAGTACAGATGGCGGTGTGGTGACAGTAGTGTTATTGGGGGTTGTACAGATGGCGGTGACAGTAATGTTATGGAGGTTGTACAGATGGCGGTGTGTGACAGTAGTGTTATTGGAGGTTGTACAGATGGCGGTGACAGTAGTGTTATTGGGCGGTTGTACAGATGGCGGTGACAGTAGTGTTATTGGGGTTGTACAGATGGCGGTGTGGTGACAGTAGGCATAGTGGGGGTTGTACAGATGGCGGTGCGGTGACAGTAGTGTTATGGGGTTGTACAGATGGCGGTGTGGTGACAGTAGTGTTATTGGAGGTTGTACAGGTGGTGGTGTGGTGACAGTAGTGTTATTGGAGGCTGTACAGATGGCGGTGACAGTAGTGTTATTGGAGGTTGTACAGATGGCGGTGTGGTGACAGTAGTGTTATTGGGGGTTGTACAGATGGTGGTGTGATGACAGTAGTGTTATTGGGGGCTGTACAGATGGTGGTGTGGTGACAGTAGTGTTATTGGAGGTTGTACAGATGGCGGTGTGGTGACAGTAGTGTTATTGGAGGCTGTACAGATGGCGGTGTGGTGACAGTAGTGTTATTGGAGGCTGTACAGATGGCGGTGTGGTGACAGTAGTGTTATTAGGGGTTGTACAGATGGCGGTGTGGTACAGTAGTGTTATTGGAGGTTGTACAGATGGCGGTGTGGTGACAGTAGTGTTATTGGGGGCTGTACAGATGGCGGTGTGGTGACCGTAGTGTTATTGGAGGTTGTACAGATGGCGGTGTGGTGACAGTAGTGTTATGGGGGTTGTACAGATGGCGGTGTGGTGACAGTAGAAGTTTATTGGGGGTTGTACAGATGGTGGTGTGGTGACAGTAGTGTTATTGGGGGTTGTATAGATGGCGGTGTGGTGACAGTAGTGTTATTGGAGGCTGTACAGATGGCAGTGTGGTGACAGTAGTGTTATTGGAGGCTGTACAGATGGCGGTGCGGTGACAGTAGTGTTATTGGGGGTTGTACAGATGGCGGTGTGGTGACAGTAGTGTTATTGGAGGCTGTACAGATGGCGGTGTGGTGACAGTAGTGTTATTGGAGGCTGTACAGATGGCGGTGTAGTGACAGTAGTGTTATTGGAGGCTGTACAGATGGCGGTGCGGTGACAGTAGTGTTATTGGAGGTTGTACAGATGGTGGTGTGGTGACAGTAGTGTTATTGGAGGCTGTACAGATGGCGGTGTGGTGACAGTAGTGTTATTGGAGGTTGTACAGATGGCGGTGTGGTGACAGTAGTGTTATTGGAGGTTGTACAGATGGCGGTGTGGTGACAGTAGTGTTATTGGGGGTTGTACAGATGGCGGTACAGATGGCGGTGTGGTGACAGTAGTGTTATTGGGCTGTACAGATGGCGGTGTGGTGACAGTAGTGTTATTGGGGGTTGTACAGATGGCGGTGTGGTGACAGTAGTGTTATTGGGGGTTGTACAGATGGCGGTGTGGTGACAGTAGTGTTATTGGAGGTTGTACAGATGGCGGTGGCAGTAGTTTTATTGGAGGTTGTACAGATGGTGGTGTGGTGACAGTAGTGTTATTGGGTTTGTACAGATGGCGGTGTGGTGACAGTAGTGTTATTGGGGGGTTGTAGGCCTTCCTGAATAGGTGAGTCTTCCAGGGCCTTCTTGGGCTTGTGACTGTGGGGGTCAGTCTTATGTGTCTTGGTAATGAGTTCCAGAGTATGGGGATGCCAGGGGAGAAGTCTTGGAGACGATTGTGTGAGGAAGCGGATAAGAGCAGAGCAGAGTAGGAGGTCTTTGGAGGATCGGAGGTTACGTGCGGGCAGGTAGCCGGGAGATTCGTCGGAATATGGAGGGGACAGGTTGTGGATGGCTTTGTATGTCAGTGTTAGTAATTTGAACTCTATTCGCTGGGTGATGGGTAGCCAGTGAAGGGATTGGCAGAGGGGAAGGCCGCGGAGAACGGGAGGATAGGTGTATTAGGCGAGCAGCACAGTATAAGGTGGACTGGAGGGGGCGAGAGTGTTAGCTGGGAGGCCATGGAGAAAGGGGTACAGTAGTCTAGGCGGGAGATTATGAGGGGGCGTGGACTAGCATCCTTGTAGTTTCAGGGGTGAGGAAGGAGCAGATTTGGTGGATGTTCTTGAGTTGGAGGCGGAGGAGGTGTGCGGGTTTGAATATGAGGCTTGAAGGATAGGTCAGAGTCTCGGTTATCCCTGGCAGCGGGCCTGTGGGACTAGGGTGAGAGCGGTTCCATTAATTTTGATAGATGGGTCAGGTAGGGGGGTCATGCGAGGAGGGGTGAAGATTATGAACTCCGTTTTCTCCCATGTTGAGTTTGAGGAAGCGGGAGGAGAGAAAGGAGGCTACGGCTACGAGAGGATTCTGGGACTCTGGACAACAGAGAGGTAATGTCTGGTCCAGAGAGATATATTTGGGTGTCATCAGCATAGCAATGGTAATGGAAACTATGGGATTCTATGAGTTGGCCAAGGCCTAGGGTGTAGATTGAGAACAGGAGGGGTCCGAGAACGGAGCCTTGGGGGACACCTACAGAAAGAGGGCATGGCGGAGAGGTGTTGTGCGAGTGGGGAGACGCTGAATGTGCGGTTGGTGAGGTATGAGGAGATCCAGGAAAGGACCAGGTCTGAGATGCCAAGGGATGACAGAGTTTCAGGCAGGAGGGAATGGTCGACTGTGTCAAAGGCCGAGAGGAGGTCGGGAGGAGGAGGACAGAGCAGGATGAGGACAGGGAGTGACGTTTGGCTTTGGTGGTTAGAAGGTCATTAGTGACCTTGGTTAGGTGCAGTTTCTGTGGAGTGATGGGGTCTGAAGCCTGACTGTAGTCTCACAAGGCATTATGGGAAAGGGAGCTGGGGAGCCATGCGCCCTCTGTTGGATGTAACAGATCCTCAATTTGCTTTTGACTTACCGAGTCTTAAGACAGCAAAAGGGATTTTGGCCAAGCCAATTTCACTTATCTGCATAGCGCTGTTTCAGGATTGTTATCCTCATCAGTACAGGAAAGTGAACTGGCTAGCTTAGTGGGAGGCAATGAGTGGGTTAGGGACAAGAATCTTCCTCACATTGAGGAGAGCACCAGTGAAGGTGTGTGGATGAATTGCCTTTTGCCCTCTACCACCCTTCACTGGTGCTCTCCTCAATGTGAGAGAGTTCTTGACTGTAGTCTGTCAGAGAGCACATTGGACGAGAGATAGGAGGACAGTTCGGAGTGGACGAGTTGCTCCAGCAGTTTAGAGGCGTATGGGAGCAGTGACATGGGGCGATAGTTGGCTGGAGAGGACGGGTCCAGGGAGGGTTTCTTAAGTATAGGTGTGATGTAGCATATTTGAGGCGGAAGGGAAGGATCCATTGGTTAAGGATAGGTTGAATAGATGGGCTAGGGCAGGAGTAATGACTTCAGAGAGTTCGGGGATGAGATGTGACTGGATGGGGTCTAGTGTGTGCAGGAGGTGAGGTGGGATTTAGAGATTAGGGTGGAGGAGCTTTTCATCAGTGACGGTGGAGAAACAGGTTAAAGATGAAGAGCACCGAGCATTTGGGTAGAGTGGTTGTCGGGGGTGTGGGGTGAGACTGTCTCGATGGTGTCGATTTTGCTTTTGAAATAAGAGGCAAAGTTACCAGCTGTGATAAGTGATGTCAGAGGTGTCTGAGAAGGGAGTTGAAGGCAGTAAATATTGCTTGGGGTTGTGGGATAGGGTGATATTAATGTGGTGAGCAGACCTGCTTTGCAGAGGTGAGTGCATTCTTGAATGTAAGAACTGCCTCTTTATACCTGATGAAGTCCTCCAGGAGTGACTTTTCTTCCAGAGGGCAAGCGGCAACCCGGTGAAGCACGCCTCAGTTTTAGTCAGGTCAGTGCTGTGCTGTCAGATAACTGGCTGGGCTCTGGTGTTAGGGGGTGAAGGGGGGCTACAGAGTCAAGGGCTGAAGTAATGGCGGTATTGTGTAGAAGTCAGCGAGGTATCTGCGTCCTGGAGTGAGGATGGTGTCAGCGAGGGGCCGGAGAGAGTCTGAGAGCAAGGATGCTGAGGCGATATAGCCTCCTGCGGGGGCG
Source organism: Leptodactylus fallax (assembly GCA_947044405.1). Taxonomy (NCBI): domain Eukaryota; kingdom Metazoa; phylum Chordata; class Amphibia; order Anura; family Leptodactylidae; genus Leptodactylus; species Leptodactylus fallax. The sequence continues at coordinate 356,232 of CAMRHE010000866.1, read as the reverse complement.
GGTTGGTTTAGGGATTGGGGGGTCTATTACAGAGGAGAGGGCCGAGAATGCCGCAGGTTGTGGTCAGAGAGCGGATGGAGAGTTAGAGAGGCTGAAATGAGGAAATGTGAGGTCCAGCGTGTGACCTTGGGTGGGGTGGCTGAGGAGGAACATTGAGAGAGACCAAAGGAGGTAGTGAGGGACAGGAGACTGGAAGCGGAGGGGCGGGGTTGTGTTAATGGGGATGTTGAAATCCCCCATGATGACAGGGAGTGTCCGTGGACAGAAGGCATTAGCTAGGTGGTGAAGTGGTTGATAAAGGTAGTGGTAGGTCCTTGGCGGTCAATATAATAAGGCCATTATAACGTATGCACACAAGGGCATGATCAAGGAGAATACTCACATAGTGAAACTAATAGCACATATCCCCACATACGCAATAGGTATTTTAAATGGGGATGCACATTTCCAAGAACTGGCAAGTGGCAGTAAGTCTGACACAGATGTCAGACATGTGCGCACACTATAGGAGGCTTCAGTATAATGTTTGTATTGCTTTTAAAAGACAATGTAGCAGTCTGAACAAGGGCATTAATGCATATATAAGGATTTATAGCACAGCATGGGTATACACTTAAATTAGAAAGCAGAATGTCATGAAATAAGTAATATATACTGTATATAAACAAAATAAAATATAATGGGAATGCTATATACAGTATTAGTAAGATCCCCAAAGTAAACATACATAGCTTGGCTTGTAGGAGAACCCCAGTGTGAAGGATTTTGTCCTTGCAGAATCTGCGTGCAGCACACCTGAGATCGCTTCAATTACCTCACACCCACCACCAATGAGTGTTCTGGGCCGACAGGATAATACAAAGACGAGCTTTCTAAATTTCAAATATTTATTAACCCCTAAACTGGGCGGCACTAGATACCTCTAACACATACAGAGAATGCATGCAGCGATTAGCAAGCAACATACAGTGGAAGCACATAACATGGGGCAGAAAATAAAAATGGGAATAACAGAAGGAAAAGAACATATTACCAACATAAACTCCAGATTGGTTCTGGGCTCCAGATGACGATGATGATGATGATGATGAGCTCAGGGCACGTATTTCAAAGTCCAAAGCATTCATCCAGGCATGCTATTCCAGGGAGGACATCTTGGGCAGTGCTATCTGAGTGACTTTCAGCAGAACCAGAGGCCAACAATGTTTACTGCTACGGCAGGCTTGTGTTTCCCCTGCCCTGTGCCCAGAGTGATGTCACTGGGGAGAAGTTACACCTACCAGCCTAAGCCCCTGGGGGAGAAAATGTTCCTGGGGGATCAGGTGACCAGATTGTCCAGCAAGTGGACTCGGGGTGAGATCCTTTTCGTATAGATACTAAAGATGGCACCCCAATCTCTTTGGGTAGGGAGTTGAATGTCTGGATCTTTCTCGGGCTCATACGTACATGATTGACTGACTGCGTGCACTTTCTTGGGGCGCCTACAGAATTTATTGGAGTAACTGTGGGTGCCCCCTTTAGGGAGATAAGGGCATAAAACTATGATGAATCTGATGTATAAGAAAGCAGCTGGCTGGCTGTATTGTGGCTCACCAGGAAATTCCTGGGGAGAGGTAAGATGTTTCAAAAGGAGGTTAATTGTTTCTCCAGGGCAACATGAGGGATGGCAAATAAATCTCAGCAATAGGATCCAGCCTACAATAACTGAGCTTGAGGGGTAGTTTGAACAAATGTCCACAAGGGAAAGGGGAGGGCTCGTTAAATATATTTGTACAGAGATATTTCGGAAATTCTTGATCATCACATCTGCCCACCATCAAATGATCAGATCCTCTATCATAGATCAAACAGACACAGCTCGAGGTTAATCCTCACTGGGTCACCCAATGTAAATTCCCAAAATTTTGTCAAAGACTAGAACACCATGCCACCTGGCCTTCAAAACAAGTTGCAACTTTCAAACGTAAAAATGGATGTTGTTGATTATCCCAAAATAACAAAAAAAAAATAAAAATCATATTTTTTAATAAGATGCATACATAATATAAGATGTTTATAGAACACCTATATATTATATTATATTAGATGCGCTCTCAGAACGTACACAAAAAGAAAAATCTTTAAGAAATTTTTAATATAATAACAAAGAAACAACAGCAGTCCCAAGTTTTTCCATTTCATTTCCAAGTGATCCATCAATGTGTACGGATTAAAGTAAATCTGAAAAATTGGGTTTCCTCCGGGTACTGCGGCCCACACTGAGAAGATTGCGGGGGGATTTTTGGGGTTATATGGGAGATAGTGACTGACAATAACAGAGCGCCCAGAATATGATGGCGATATAAGTAAGCATAAAATATAAAAATATCCTATATCTATACAGGACATCTTTAGTCACATAATAACCCCACAGATTTCTCAGAATCCACATTAGGGTAATTTCTTTCTTAATTGAGCCAATGGACAATTTATACTTATTATAATTTTTCTTATGTTTCCTTTTATTTAGCGATGTATTGGTTCAGTCTCAAACCTGCTTTAGTCTCGCCTACATAAAGCCATAAGGGCAGGTTAATATATAGATAAATATCTGCTGTTACACGTCAGAAATTATCTTACTCATGAGGGGGGGGGGGGGAGCCATGTGTAGTCACTTTCCTATCACTGTTGTTCCATCATTGGAATGGACAAGTTCCTAGCTCTTCTATAGGACATAATGGGAGTCCCAAATTCAAATAAAATATTTATCTGAACTTCTGAGAACGCTCCAATGTTCTCGCATTAACATTTTATTTATTGCACTAATTATTTAAAGCAAGGAGATAAACAGTATTCTATCCTAGAAAAGTCCTTATCTTTTCATGTATTTTTCTTCTTACTTTATGAATACTTTCAGAAGGCAAATTCTGTTTGAACTTAAGTGGCCATTTATCCATGTCATTCTCAACCATCCGAGAATCACTATTTATCCTTTTGATCTAGGGGTATTGAATTTTTCGGTGATCAGAATGCCACCAATAAGTTATTTCTGTCCGTATTTACAGAAAATTTGTTAGAATCTTCCCTCCAAATGACTAAACATCAAATAAATTGTATATGTATATTTTTCGGATTGGACAAAAAAAAAAAAAAAACAATCATATTGGGAAGGTTGTCTCAGGGAGGAAGACATGGCATGGTTATTGAGTTCTGTTAGTTGTGGCTGATTCTAGGTCCTCCTGCAGACTCAACATTATTTCTCATGTGAAAACAAATGTGAAGCATCATCTGCGGGGGGTTTTGGCCATTCCCAAAGTCCTCTTTCATAAAAAATTACTGGTTCAGATAAATACAAGATTAAAGCCTCTAAATTTTATATATTTATTAACCCCTAAATGGGTCGGGATAATATCTAATAAATAATAGACTGTATATATATATATATATGTAAGCATTAACAGTTATGTTGCAAGATAGTACAAATAAAACAAAAGGGGATTAAAGGTGAAATGATTTCTACCTTCACATGTTCTTGATGTAGGTCTTGTTTCAACACTGTTAATACGGCATGTGTGAGTCACTCTCTGCGGAGGCTTTCAGCATGTGGCATTAAAACGCATAATCCCCTCAGCTCTCATAACAGAGTCTCTCAGTCTCCCCGCAGGCTGGGGGTCAGGTGCAGCATATATAGCATCTCAAAAAGTCTCTCTCCAGTGGAGAGGGGAGAAACTTTCCTTGCATAATTTAGTGTAT